>JAQGAF010001762.1:0-27819 GCA_034687865.1 Kryphioiulus occultus
TGAACAATGTACTTCATTTATTTTTCTTGTAAACGACAATTTTCATAGTGTTCACAGACTTTTTTTGCCAACTGTATCTCCTACTCCTGTCTTCACGAACAAACTGCACGTAGGACCTAAATCTATCCACAACTGAATGTTTCTGGTCCCTATAAATTATAAGTATGTGAAAGTGGGTGTGACAAGTGCATCATGCATATTCAAAATTGCACTGACACGTGTGAGATGGAATAAATTAAAATAAGCCTGCAATTCTGGATTACAACCGAGGCTAGGACATCTCAAATGTCAAAAAAATGTTTGTTGTACCCTGGCAACAACTATCATGCCCTAGGCACATTGATCACAAAAAATGTGCGAACGTCAAACTATATGTATGTAGGCCCTATATACTCACAAATAGGTCGTCAATACCGTTTTATTGACGATCACGATAAGGAAACTGGTAACGCCGAAGAATAACGCGGATCCTACGCGTAAGCACAGTGTGGAGCTTGTTGAAAACATTTTTCCCACCTTTTTCGCTTTACAGGCAAACGATTGTGATCGAGCACCAACTGGAAAGCAGTCTGCACAGACTTTTCAGCTTTTGATACAGCGATGATGTCATCGCCTGACTGTGACGTCACAGGATTCGCAGGGGATTATGGGAACTGGGAACGCATTATTCGAACATTCTTTTTGCTGGCTGCGAATGTATTTTGACATTTAAATATTGTTATAAAGTTCAAAAGTGCGTTTAATAACTAATTTTCGAAGGTTGTAGGCTGGTTTCAGTAATCGGAGGACATTTGAATGCTCAGGTATGGATTTTCATGGGTGTTTTTGACAGTTTTTCTGACATAGGCGCATGCGAAAGCGTACTTGCACGTTACAACCTGCATTAGATTTCGTAGGTAAGAACCGATTTGGGAAATGGGGAAATGCATATGTATGTGGGTTCGAAATCAGGATGTGCCATTCTGTCGTTTCTCGTCAAATCGGTTAGCATCAACCCCAGGGATAACAGTTTACACAGGTTCTGCTGTTGCCAGGCCATCCTTATAACCACGACTGGCTATTAGTTTACTGAATTCGCTTAGGATGTTTAGTTACATGTACTTTTAGAAATTGTTGTTCATCAATGATGTTATTTTTTATCCAAGTTCCAGGTTCAGAATTGCGTGCGTAAATATAAAGCATGATTATTAGAGAGCGAACCTTGTTTTGACTCGGTCGATATTTGAAAAAAAAACAAGTGATCACATCCTAATTTGTATAAACCTATTTAGAGAACATGACTTTCAGTTCACAGCCAGGTGCTTGAATTAATCTGCACAACGTTAAGAGCTTCATCACCTGCGACTGAATAATATGGCGATGTGACTTTTGCATTATTCAGTTGCACATCTGGGCATAGTATACAACAGATCTTTGCCTCGATATATAGCAAAGTTATACAATTTGTTTCAAAATGCGAGCGAAAAATGTTATATAACATGATGTTGTGCAACATGTTTATTGTGATATAGTATCGCGTGTTGGACAAGATCAAAGTGCTGTGTACAACTTTTGTTGTATACATATTTAGTGCGCCTACATTCGTAAATTTGTTATGAAACGTCCATTTGATTACATGTACGTGGGTCATTAATTCGTCTTATGTTCAAACGGGTTGTATAAAATACTTGGAAAAATTTTACCATCCATAATATAAAAGTTAAATATGACGTCATATTTATTATATCGATTGCTATGTTATAAAGTGTATGCCCAAATTTAAAGCGTCCTTTGATCTTTGCTGACACAACATTTCAATTCTCTCCTTTTCAAAAAAGTTTATAACTTCACAATATAACTAACTCGTTTTGTTATATGATGTCACCCAAACTTTACTTTCAAGCACCTGGCTGTTAATTGAAAGCCATTTATCCATCAATCTCCAGCCAGCAGACTGTGTGACTAATTATTAAGCTTATGACTCATATTTAATAAAAAAAAACAATTACTTCTCATGTGCATTTAATTATTGCTAAAACAATGTACATATAAATGTGCACTTAAAACAATCTGTAAACGTAGTTCTCTATATCGATAATATATGATGAATTCTGGCTGTACATATCAAATCTGCAATTCTTATTAGGTTACAACTGAATACTGGAAATATTATATACATCTTTTGCCGGGTATAGTTAGCATTTTTCCATCTAAGACTTTTATGCCGTTACAATGTATTGATTTTGATTGAAAGTAAAACAACTACATACGACTAAATCATTACATAACTAAATTCATACGATCCTCACTACCTCCTCAATTTTCAAAACATAGATAGGCTAATGAAATACGATCTAATTTGATCCGACTCGAGTAAGCAGTTGTGTTAAGCGGTAAAGGTTTTTTGTTGGGTTAGGCCCTTACCGTGCTACATTTACAGTAATGTTAATATCAATGTTTCACACCCATGGCCAAGTTTAAAGTCATTAACAGCAAAAAACCAATGAAGAGAAAAAGTGTTTTAACGAGGCCATCTTTGCCATTGGCAAATTCATTGGGCAACAATTGCATGAAAGTGATGTGTAGAAAGATGCCGGCCGCAATTCCTTGAAGGCTGCCAGATATGAGATGTCCAACAACTCCGGGAGTCTGTCCAATTCCCATGCCGAGACCGATGCCAATCGGAATGGTAACGCTAAAGAGGAGGCTGTAGCGCACCGCCGTCCAAATGGAGTGTTTCACTTTCGCAATGTTGAAGCCCAACGTGGCTGCTACGACGGCTTCGTGCAAAATGATGGCGGTGAACAGATGTATCGCCTTAGGCACTTCCTTCTGCAACCCTAAAACGATTCCTTCGAAAAGGGCATGCATGCTCAGCGCAAACAAAAGCACGAGGAAATGCAATCCACGAGGGGCAGTCTCGATCAGACTGAGCACCTGGTCGTGAGAGTGGTGACCACCGCTTTGACCAAAGCGCACAGATTCTGGGTTTACGATCTTTGGGTCGCCGGATTTTACGCTGGTGCCTATCGAGTGACCATTGATTACGTCTTCCGTGGCATCGCTGTAATGTCTAATGTCCCCGTCTAAAGTGTGGTTGGAAATTTCTTCATCATCGTCATAAAGCAAGGTGCGCTGGGCATCTTCGTCCATGTTGCACTCCTCGTCTCTCAGCGAGTTCATCTCGTAATCTTTTCTCATTGGTTTCTTCGACTTTTCGCAGCTCTGGCTGGCCTGATCGATGGTCAGCACGATGAAGAATCCCATCAGGACCACGCATTCGGCCAGTGGGAAGTTGGTGTGCAGATTCAGGCCACTGAGGACAGCAGCTGTCTTCTCCTGCACGTTGGGCAGCAAGCCCAAGAAACACAGGGCCAGGAAGAGACCCCCGGTCAAGCAGTTGCACCAACTGAGCAAGCGGTGGCACATGAAACTGGCATCTGCGGCGCAAGTCTTACGTAGGATTAATATAGGAATCAAGCAACATATAATTACTGCGAAGAAAATTGATACCACAAAGACGATTTGCCACACGAATAAATCCATCTTGGAAGCTAGTAAACCTACGACTACTGCACGTTCAGCGGACTAAAACGTAAGAAAATGTTCGTTAAACGGTTTTATTCTCGGTGTAATTACTTTCTTGGGCGTTAATAATTGAGGTCATTATCGATCATTTTGCAATTGCAACTGTCCAGCTGAGGTACAGTAGTAGACTGTTCTTTTCCACGTTGACAACAGCTGATACCCATAGCTGGTGATGCATGCTTGTCCGCCACCTCAAACACCGAGTATTTATCATGTGGTTTTAAACCAATTACGATTAACTTTGTTGATTTCGAGTTTACCATGCAGTAATTGGCGAAAACCAACTCGATTGATCGTGCCGCACGATTGACCCTCAAGACGTCACCACCTGCTACGGTTTGAAAGTTGGAACATGGAAGCGGCCATGTTGGGACTCATTTTTGACATCTCTCCATTTCCGTAGTGTTAGTGGATAAGGTTCTATTTTTTTGATTTTACTCTCGTGGGCTTCCGTAGGTCAGAGAGTTATCACTCATCAGATCGTTGCTGAGAGTGTGAAATTTGCGTGTATGTTCTCATCGTAATTTCGCGAAGCCTTAAAATATTGAGGCAAAAATAATTCAGTTAGTTGAATGTGAATATTTGGGTAGTAGAAGAATCGAACAAGCTACACTGCTGGTGCTGGCTTCAACAAAGAAACGGTTGACTTGTCTGCAGTCAACGTTGAAATAGGCTGAAATCAAAATATAAAATGAGCTAAAAATATCTAAAACAGCCCGGTAAGTACTGCGTTACTTGAATCTGTACGATGTTATCTTTCGAATAATCTAACGTTATATCGTGAGATTAAATTCGAAGAATTGGATTTCCCGTTATGTTGATTGATAGGAGAGCTCCAACATGGCACCGTCCATTATCAGATAAAATCTATTTTGTGTTCAGATACCCAGGAGAATTTCGTTATGGCGGACGGGGTTAAAAGAGCTCCGGCTCGTTATCAACTTCACGAAACTGTTTTCAAGGGAAATCACGGCAAACTGAAAGACTACATCGATGAGCAGCCCGGCCGTTCCATCGATCTTGGACAGAAGGATATACATGGTAAATATCAATCCAAACGTCTGTTCTTCTTCATTGTTACCATGTATCGAGTATGATTTGGTATTTTAATTGAATTTTGGCTGTGGACAGTCTCTTGCTGTTGCTCAGTGTCTAGGGTTGAGTTATATAATGTGTGATACTTGTGGAAAACAAAGCAAAAAGTGCAGAATGTGAAACTACCCTGGTTGTCATGTTTCGTCCATTCATGCAAATATCAGTGGTAAAAAATTATATAATCTAAAAAGGGTTATTTTGGTAACAAAGGCGATTAGATATGTGCATTGAATCAAAGTTTATATCGATTTGTTGATAAGACATTTGATAATCAGCCGGACCAATGCTCCCCAATTAACCTTGATCATGAACTTGATATTTCTTTTATATCTTTTCCTGGTATAGGCTAACCTTTGCGATCAGTTGAGTGTTGAATTTTAATTGATATTTTGTCATGCATAGCAGTAAGACTTGGCATGATTTTAAACGATTTTTTTAGTAGAGATATTGCCAAACCATCATTACGATAACAAATTTTCAGATACGTATCTTCATAAATTGTGTCCCGAGTTGTTCACTGTTATCGAGATGTCATCTGTTGTACAAGAAATATTGCCACCATAAAAGCTTATATTGATACACTTAATCACGCAAAATTAGGATTGGGCCGAAACTAAGTACAGTGTGGGCTTTATGTCACTATTTATTGGAAATGGGTTATATTTTTATTAATTATTAAGGAAGTTCATTGGAGGAATTTATTCATCATTTTCTTGGAAATGTTCCACTACCACCTCAGGATTTTCTACTCTGTGGCATACATGAAATTTTTAAGGATTCCTAACAAATTCTGATGTATTCTGTATTCTGGATCAATAATTAACTAAAATCGGGCCCATTTATAGTTAGTGGCATATCGCCCACTCTGTCTATTTATAAACTCCTTCCAGTATTTGATATTTACATATTTAGTACTAAAATTACTAATGGTTTTCAAGAATTATAAACCATGGGTAAACAATGACAAATCTGCAATATTTACAGGTTATCGTTGTTGATTTCGTCATGGTTAAATTTGTTGAGAAAGATTGTTTTATAAAGTTATAATGTGTATATCAGACTATTCCACACAAAACCTTGGTTGGCAATCGTGGACGCCCTCATTTATCTTGCATTGTTGTCAGTACTTTATTTTCGAGATAAATGATATCAAGATATTAGTTCATTTGCATTGTCATCTTTGTATTTTTTTTTATCATATTTGTTTGCACTTTATTTGCATGACTGGTAAAATTTCAGTTCCTATTGTTTTAATCATTTCAGGAAATACACCGCTACATTTAGCTGTTATGCTTGGCCATCATGAATGTGTCCATCTCTTATTACGAAGTGATGCACCTGTTAAAGTGAAAAATTTTCAGGGTTGGACACCACTAGCTGAAGCTATTAGTTATGGAGATAGAAAAATTAGTAGGCAATTTCTACTCTTATGCATTATGTTTCACTCATAATTGTCTATTATATGAAATGCTGGCTATCTCATTTTTATAGTAACTGAGCTGCTAAGAAAACTTAAACAACAGTCAAGAGATGCCATGAAAGACCGAAGGCCCAAGTTGGCAAAAACCCTTAAAGAAATGGAAGATTTCTACATGGAATTGAAATGGGATTTCCAAAGTTGGAGTAGGAATGACAACAGAATACCTGTTGCATTTTCTTGAAATTTTTTCATGCTTTCATTTATACAGCCCTTTTAACAAAACGTGTTTTTTCTTCCCAAGTACCTCTAGTCTCACGTTTACTTCCTTCGGACATCTGCAAACTAACCAAAAGAGGTTCATCAATAAGGTATTTAAAATCCTGTTTTTAATTTTCATATATCTACTTTGGGGCACTGAATGAATCCGTTACCCAACTAATGTTACCATATAGTTGCCAAGAAAATTTGGCAAACTAGTCAAAAATTTGATTTTTGAAATTGAGTTATGCTAAGTGCATTGTAACTTACATTTGGTACATTAATTTGGGGGGTGATTAAAGGGTTTTCCACCAAGGCTTTGTTTTCTCTAATATTAACCATTTTCAAATGTGAATGCTTCCTTACAGAGTTGACACCACCTTGGTTGATTTCAATGACAATAAATGGGAAAGGGGCGATATATGCTTTATTTTCAATGGAGAAAAAGATCCGTCAGACTCCTTAATTGTCCTTGACAATAATCTTCGAGTTTTTCAGCGAGCACGCCACATGGTGAGCAAAGATTTTGATAAGGGAAAATATGAATATCATTTAAAAAGACTGAAAATGTATGAATCATGTTGCTGTATGTATGAATTCAGGAAACTGATGCAGAAATTGAAGATGAGGTAGATCTTCTAATGAGCAGTGACATAGTGGCCACAAGAATGTCTACGAAGCCCATCACCTTTCACAGGGCCCAGAGTGGGTGGCTGTTTCGAGAAGACAAAACGGTAATAAAGATAAAATGCTATGGTTTTAATGCCAACATTATTGGTTAAAAACTGGGAAACTTGGGAGAAAGTAATATTTGACTCTAAAAGTATTCAAGGCAATTGACGAATTGATAATTTTTTGTAGGCAACTTGCAAAGCCAACCTAACCTATAGGCATATGTTAGGAAAAACGGAATTATTTGCAAGCTGCCCTGCCAGACCTACAAGCTGTCTGAGGAAGCCCACTGTTTAGGGATGCATGCACATATCCTACTAATACCAATCGTGTTACCTTTTAGGAAGCTGTTGGAAGTTTCCAGTCAGATTTTTATATCATCAATGGGATGAATTTGGAGTCCAGGAAGCGGTATGCAGTAACTAATTGCAAATAATGGTCGAGCACATTCTACTTGCCAGCATTCTTTCTAATAGAGAAAATTTGCTTACCACATCTAGACGAGAGCATTTAACGGACGAGGATTTGCAGAAAAATAAAGCATTTATGGAAACCTTTACAAAAGGTGCAACCTTGAACTTAGATGCTCAGACTGATGTAAGTTCATATTTGCGAATGTTATTTAAATTATACTTCAATGTATACGGTTGAGATGCTAATTTTGTTTGTGACTGAAGATCCAAAGAAGGCAATCGCTACCGCCTCCTAAAAGTCCGCAAGTTAGCTGGGAAAATTATATTAATGCACCGCCTGGAAGTCCGCCTCATTTAGGGCGGCCCATAAACCACAAAAGTACATCGAAGTCGTTTAAAGCAACAGTAGCAATGGTGAGTTGTGATTTTTAAATCTCAATAAAGGCATGCTTAATTAACTCTGTTGCGTTTCTTACTCCTTTTTTTATGTCCAGAGTGAAGATTTTCCAGTTAAGCTGGAATTGTAAGTGCTTACCTATTTCTTAGATATTCAAATCTTAGCACCATTTTTTTGAATTAACGTCATAAATTAATATATTTCTCAGGTTGCTCAACCTGCTCGAACTAACAACCCCGTTTAAACACTTGAACAAGCTCCGCGAGTTTGTAAAAATGAAATTACCTCCTGGGTTTCCAGTCAAAATAGGTTTGTATGCTTGAAACAATCTTCATGTTTAGTTCAGCTGTTTCGGACATTTGTTTTCCAACAAAATGACAACTTATTATTCAAACGTTAAAAATGTCAAATTTCATAATGCACGAATTAAATCCAAATTAGTGGGTTAAAAGAGTTAGCCCATAGCCTTGTTTGTGCTCGTGCAACATTGAAACATTCCTAAAGCATCGACACCCATTTTTTTCTTCAGACATCCCAATTTTGCCTACGGTCACTGCAAAAATCACATTCCAGGAATTCAAATTTACACCTAATGTCGACGCATCCAAATTCCAAATCCCCGCAGATTTCAAAGAAGATGTCAACCGCTTTCCAGACTTATGACAGTGCATGGACATAATATACGAATGCGCAGAATGGCGGTTGTATGGAATGTCAATGTGGCATCCGATGGGACTCCGAGGTGGCGAGGAGGCTGCCCTGGTAGTGGACGTGCCACTGTCCCTCTTCGGGCTCAACCCCTTCTCATCCTCCATGTGCATTCACTTTCATTTAGAACCTGACTGAAAATAGCTGGGATTGTCTCCTTTGTCTCGGGATGTATCAGATTCGAGTCATTATAAATGCCACGATGATTGGAATGCCAGTTAGACAAGTCCTAATGTCAAGCGACGCGGGTGAGTCATAATGTACAGTAATTAGTAATTAATTTAATATGAGGAGGGTGATAGCGAACCATCCCTTGAGTTTGTGGCTCGTGCAACCAGAGCGTAGCAATAAATAAATATGTACAAAATGTTAGGATATACTTTTATGTATAATGAAGAGCAGTGGTCTTAGCCTTAGTGAAAATTGCAGCTTATGCAATGCTAATGAGTAATTAGCACCATTGCAGTCTACTCATTCCTTTCCCAACTTTCCATTCCCCTTCTTTCATGTAGCGAGTGGTGAAATCGTTCGCTCCTTTATTTGTGAGGGACTGGATTTGTGTTTTTCGACATGGAAGTTGTCTCTACTGCAATCGTAGATATATGTCTGTCTTAGTGAAATGTCTTACATTAGGATGTTAAATATTTTACTACTAGGTTTTTAAGATATACCTTGATGTGCAAATGGAATTATTCCCCTGCACTAATTAAAGAGCATAGCGTTTAAGACTATGAAAATCGACGTACAAGGCCACCTTTTACAAATATTTATGCACTTTGATTAAACGCATCGTTGTGCTGAAGCAGAATGCTCAAAACAGGAACTTAGCAACGAGAGTAACGAAGGATTTTGACGAAAATTGCAACAATTGATAGGAATTGTACTGCCCAGTTTTACTGTTACCATATCTAGAATTCATCCTTCATAGGCCGCACATTTTCTTTATTTTTACATGTTGAGTCTAGATTCAAATTACTGCTGCATATTATACAAGATGCAAACTGTTACTAGATAAGTGCGATAATTTTCTGTCATTACAATGGTGACCTTTAGAGTTACCAAGTATCATTGACATGTTTATTACTCGCTTCTTAGGCAGAATGAAACCCAAAAAATGCATTTTCTTGAAACTGGACACCCAAAAAAGTAATGTGTGTCAATTCACGGAAATTAACCCTTTCGAGCTCATATTAAAATACAAATTGTCCCTGAAAACAAAGTTTAATTAGATATTTGAACTGGAATCAAGGGTCAGAAATGGGGCAATTGATCTGATTTCACTTAGTTTTTTCATTCGAACAAAGTTTTCAGTTCTTCGCTGATATTTGACATTATTTCGACTCCTCATGTGCATATCGCCTAACACGCAGCAAACTGTTATTGAAATGTGAAAGTTTTATCTTAGAAAAGGTTGTTAATGGCTCTACAGTATATAGTCTTTGAATGTATGGCTGATGTAGGTCTGAATTCCTTTCCTTCACGCCTCATATTCCTGCCTTCAGATTCTGTATACGATATCACAAGCATTTCTTCCCAACATACTTCGCCCATATTTTAAAATGTCGAAATTTGGATTTGTCCAAATAATATGCAACGTGCATAGCTTGACTGCTCACCTTGGAAACTGTACAAAAATTAAAAAAGAAATCAGCAATTTGAAAAAAAAAATTCTTGGGTGTGTCTACAAGATGGAAACAAAGGTGATTAAATATGCATGTATCGTTTTTGATAGGACTCCTCTACCCTTATGAAGATTAACTTATTAGGTGAAAATTTGTATTTCTTACAAATTACTATTTATATTTATTCAATTTTCGACCAAAGAATTAAATAGTCCATGTGCAACAAAACACTGAAAATGCTGAATATAATATTTAGAATAAATTTGGAAGCTTTCTAAATGGTTGTGATTTATTAAATTGGAACTTTTTTAAATACTTGCCAGTGATTTTACCGACATTTATGGGAGTTTTGCATTGGTGGCGTCCACAAATAATCTAACAAAATTGTTGGAAAATTCAAAATCATATACATTTCGGAAAAATACATAACAAATTACATTACATAAAAGATACCGAAATTTTCCTACTCAATAATCTTTTAGTTTTCAAAAAAAAAATTTCTTTCAGCTATTTGCTTCGTGAACCATTTTGCTTACATGCAGCTCTTCCCTATGTCAACTTAATCTGCATGTAGTTTTATTGCATATACCAATTAATAATTATTTTGCCAAGGCACGCCGTGCAGAAAGCGTAATTTTCTGAATGCAATAGATTTCGAAAACTGAATAAAGATCAATAGAACATATAAAAATCCATTTACCTATTTGACAAACGTTAAATCCTAATTTGGCAGACGTTCCTGAATCCCCACTTTGCTTCTGTCATCATGTCTGTTTTAGAACATCCGATGACAATGCATAGGATAAAATATGTTTTGATTTTTTGAGCCTGTCATTTCCATATTTGATGGCCATTCCTTGCCACCCTGCATTTTTGTAAATTTATATTTACTTCTTGCATTTCAAGTTTCAAAGGCCACTGGATTTCTTCCAACACTTGTACAAAAGCCATTTTTAAACGACCTTTAGAGCAGTAGATCATCGAGTATCCCAGTCCGCTTTGACATTTTAATGCTTATTTAATCTTAGGCCCCATCGAGACATTCATCGGGCACCAAAATGCTACTTGGCAAAATTTTTTGATAGCGTATGTGCGTGTAAATACATAAACCATTTGATATTTTTCATATTTGCCTTAGAAATATTGAAAAATGCTTCTGGGTTATAGATCAAATGCTATTTTTGGGAATTTCAGTTTCTGCCGCATAAAGTATAATGGAGGGGTCGCGTGTATTTTTTCGCTCCCCCCCCCCCACGTCTAACATTTCAGTTTCGCATGACCTCTGACCCCCTCCGCACACATTCCCTCCGCGTCGCGTCATTATAGCTGTTTGAATTTATTTATGTCATTTCTGCCATGTTGCATTTCTTCACGTTCACGTGTAATTTATATATTTTAATTAAGTAGGAAGACTTATTTAATTTGTACATGATTTTTATCAGTGATTAGAACGCGTATGTAATTATTATTAGAAACCAAATGAGTGGTGACATTTAATTGTAGAGATTATAAGTGTGCAATCTTCATTTTAGCGGATTTGTGTTCAGTTCGATGAGTTGGTAGTGTAGATTTTAGTCGTAGGAATCTGATGATGTTAAACGGAGAGACATTAAACTGGCATGATGTTTGGTTGAAACAGCTCGTTATAATTTATCATCAACACGTAAATAATCGTGGCTGCGTTTGTCTGGGTTTTCCCGAGTTTCAATTTGCCGCTCAAAATACAAGCGCTGATTCGTTGAATGGAGTCACGTGCCCATGCGCATGGAAGTAGCGAACGTGGCAACCATGGCAACCCGGGAACATAAGATTCCTACTTAGGAAGGCGTTCTACATATATATTGTAGGAAAAAACTCAATTGCGTTATTTGAAGATGGGGTAAAATGCCAATCACTTGACAGCTTTACAGTACAATTGTCTCTCAAGTAAGACAACCATTAGTAAATAATTATGGGTAACCAATTATTATGTTGGCAGTTCAAAAAACAAGGGTTTTGACGTTTTTCAAATACATGCACAATTCAGCGACAGTTGTTCAGCTAGATGGGTCTACCGGCTTCTTCAAAATACATTGTATTTGCCTTGTTTTGGGAACCCTATCACCCTACACGGGCATTACATGTATTACTGTGTTTTAACAACTACTGACAGTAATACTGCTCCTGAAATGTGCGCAATACCCATACATAAGTAAAGTTTACTTATTATTGTATGTAACTATGTACAATGTAACTTTACTTATCTATTGCAGTACTGGTGAATTTATATTCTATTCTCATTACTGGCGATTCCACGAATTTTCGGATAACGTACTGTCAGTTTCGGAATAATGGCTGTAGCACTGCTCGTGTAGGGTCGGTATTACTGTCATTATTCCAATACTGTCAGTACAGGAAGTTAACTAAAAATGCTAGTAATCGTCATTAATGAGAGTGGGACATCAATCCCTTCAGTATTTGTAGAAATTAATAATGTCAATACCAAAGTAGTGTCCCCATTTCTGCCATTATCGGAAAAAATGATAGTAACACTGCCCATGTAAGGTCGTCTGACAATTGTGATGCTGCTAGTGCAAACTGTTGTACATGTGTACATAATGTTGTAATGATGTTCGAATAAGTTTTTAATATTTAAAGTGAACTTGAATTTTGCACTTTCGACTGGTGCCCCTAGGAGTCGTGGAAATTTCGATGATGTTATATTGGACAAGCTGCTGATTTACAGTATAAGCCAACATTGCTTCAAATACATGTATATTACATGTAGGTGCTTGGCCTTTGGTACTTAGGTGCTTGGGGCCAGTTTTCCAACGTTTTGATATCACTTCTTGAATGCATGTACATGTGCATCACCTTCAAGCAGCTTGAGCTTCACCCACAAAGCATACTTTAACCAAATGGCATTATTGCACTCACTTGTCCGCCTTTTACACTAATTACTGTAAGCGGCTGAATTACTGTCGCGACTGTTTCCTGCAAGAATCTGGTGCATGAGACTCAGTATTCAGCGCAACAGACATCTTTCTGCTAACAGGTGGCGCCTGTGTTACACATGAACTTTCAAATTGTTTTTGCTGCATGGGATGCTTCCTTGGAGAAGCCAGTAAGCTTTAGGAAGTAGGAAAGTATAGAAAAAAGCATGGCTCGTGAACCTTACATAAGAAACTTTTGATCCTGTCAACATGTTTTTCCCATCCAGTAGCTCATGTACAGAAAAATTGTTTTCTCGCTATTAGTTTCCGTCATTTTCTACTTTTTCCATCCTCTCAGGATTGATAAGAAAGTTTCAAAGTCTGTTTTGTTGCCTTGTTATTTATATAGTTTTATCTGGCTCTTTTAATTAATAGCCCTGCCTGGCAGCTTGTCCATGGCAACAATACTTGGCTCTCACTGTAGACTTTCAAAACCAATTTCCTTCGTCAACTACATCCCAAAAACCCAGGATGTAAATAGTTGAAATCGGGGATGTAATCGCTGCACATCTGTCCATCGTGATAATATTCGTTCTGTTTTAGGCTTCGGGCCAAGGACGAAAAGCACAAATCTCATTTACGTACAATGTAATACATGATACATCTGCTAGCTACTACGCGATATGGTATATACAAGGTCATGCCCAATTCCTCTAGGCCCGTGTTGCTGCACAATGGCAAATACAGTTAATCTTCCCATTTAAAATCTCGATTTAAACCATTACAAAAGTTTGAATGCTTCATAATTATACCCAATACTGGACACAGTAAATGAATCGGGTCATAGCCATTTCCATGCCATTGAATATAATTGCGATAACTGGTCTTGATTATTTATTTGATCCTCCAATGCCATTAAAATCAACTCAGGGGTTAACTTATACTTTCAAAATTACCGTCGAATAGTGTTGACATTAGTTTGTGAGTAGAGTGGTTAACTGAAGGGACATCTTGAGCAACAGCCACTATTATACTGTATTATTACATCAGGGTTCCCACACAATCTGGGAATCCTGGAAAACCTGGGAAAGTCAGGATATGTGTAACTGACTGGGAAACCTGGGAAAGCCAGGGGAATTTTGAAACATTTTCAAAATGTCAGGGGATTTCCTATCTCTTAATTTTAATTTCAATCCAGAAGGTATTTCATATATCGATTATGATATTAAAAATGCAAATTAAAAACAGTATTTCACAGCATATCACAAGTGTTTTGGGTTGTGTTGATGTTGTGTGAATTTCTTCATTATTCAAATTTAATAGATTTGTTCGTCATAATCAGTGACCATGTTGATTAAACACACTATTTATATTAAAGGGCAGTTACTTTTTACTTTATATTGTAAATAATTTTTTGCTGGGAAAATTCTAAAGGGCAGAAAAAATAAAAAATTTTAACCTGGAAAGTCAGGGGATTATTTGAGATATTATTATCACGATCAAAATAGCTGTAACATTTTTAATTGTCACGACGTTTCGTGGACTTAACCACTTCTTCAGGTGCTATAGACAAATTTGAAATACATATAGATACAATTACATTTACAATAACGATTATGGGTAGCAAACCCTTGGGTTTCAGAGGAACACATATGACGAAATTGAACACAGAGAAATGACGAAGAAATTCGCCATATGTGTTCCTCTGAAACCCAAGGGTTTGCTACCCATAATCTTTATTGTAAATGTAATTGTATCTATATGTATATGTATTTCAAATGTGTCTATAGCACCTGAAGAAGTGGTTAAGTCCACGAAACGTTGTGACAATTAAAAATGTTACAGCTATTTTGATCGTGATAATAATATCTCAAGTTCTTACTACACCGATCACCTAGAAGATGTCTATAAAATGCAGGGGATTATGTTACTAAAATTGTGGGGACTCTGATAAATGTGTGCATTTATCATAGTTTCAGCTTTCCTAAAGTTGATCTTGCAGCCCAAATTCGAAGAAATACACGCTTTAGATTACTATATATTGCTTCATTTAAATGGTGCAATTTTATATTATCAGTCTTATGAAAGGGCTCGCGAGTTTTGCACAATTGTTTTGTGTGGGTGTTTGTTTTTACTTACATGTACATGTATGACTTGTAAAGTAAGGCGATTTTTTTTGGTTAGTACGATTGAATGTCGAAAATTCGGACATCGATTCAACCAGTCTTTCAACAGTAAAGTAATAGCAGATTTTATCAGCCAGATTCATCCGAACTGTTGAATGTTGCAAACTGTTGAATTAATCTCAGTCTAAAAATATAAAATATAATTTACCATGTCGACCAATAGTCCATGTGCACGCAGAAGGAAATATGATTGTACATGTATATCGTGAAAGTTGATTTAAGATGCTCGAAGCCCTTGACATAACAATCGAGGGTCGAAATTCAGCTTGATCAACGATGATTCGTGGGCTTGCTTCATTAATTAACTATAAATGTATAGAATATCGTGTTCGTGGTAATTGCAGGCTATGTAAAGGTTACTCGAATATTGTGGCTATAGCTATATAAATGAATAGGAATTGTTATGTAAGTTTGCCCCCCACGTTGCCAAAATACAGAGCTAAATTGAAAATGCAGTAGACATTTCAATAAGCCATAGTTTTGCTAGTAATTAAAAGCAATCGTTGATTGGTCGAAAGGGCTCCCCTTTCTATTTGGGAGGTCTGCCAGTCGCACAATGATTTGACAAATTGCATTTTATGTCAGTAATTGAGCTTTTCAGGATGCTCTTGATCTTCACATGCCATGTGGTGCTGCGATTGAAAATTAACCTTTCAGATGGTAATTTGGTTCAAGGCCCCTTCATAGTAACTCGTAAATTGAGCTCAAAGAAAACCTGACACTTGTAAGATGTGAGCTATAAATAACTGACGGGTCGAAAACCAAATTTTCTCTGTTACAAAGGGGCTTTTACAATCATGCATGCAAAGATTGGCTCAGATTCTTGTACATGTATGCCTCAAATGAACAATAATTTAAATGATGCTGATCTACTGTAATAGAATGTCCTTTAGTTCCCCTTGCGTTGAACTCCAAAATATACAGGTAGCTAGTAGTGATAGTTACCTCTACTTTAGATAAGCGGCGTTCAAGTACTTGTACAATGTCATCATCTTGGGGAGTTATCCATAAGATGAGTCATTTTCTTGTATGAAATTTTTAAGTTAAAAACTGTCATTTGTGATCCAGTTTTGCTGAAAATTTCGCACGCAGTGGAAAACCAGGAATTGTCAGGGAAATTGCAATTAAAGTCATGGAAATTCAACAGATCAGTAATGCATTTTGCATATCAAGAAATGACAAGCAATTCAGTGAAAGAAACCGGTAGTGAAATTGCCAGTTTAAAAACCGAATCTAAATTTGCTTTTTCCTTGTGAAAATGTATTTCTATTTCCTGTTTATAGGAAAATTCCTAATACTTTCTTTTATTTAAGGTACGTTCAAGTATTATGTTATCACAAACTCGTGCTATTCATAAACCCCCACCCCCAAATGATAGCATAGTCATTGGCCCAAAGATTCATCAAAATATAACATTCGGTGAATGGCGACTTTTTTGGTCAATGATTTTGCCAGCATGCGGGGCTGAGCGTTTCTGAAAATCATGGCTTTGTGATGACATAAAACTTAAACGTACCATAAATAAAATAAACAAAGTAATAGAAATTTTCCACTATCAACGCTGATCAAATATCAGATTCATTGATGAGTGCAATTTGTATTACTACAAATGCAGTTAACTTTAAGCACCATTTCTTAAAAATAAAATCGACGCAACGTCCTGTGTTCAGAAATGAGGAATCACATTTGATGACATGGGTAATGCCCGTTTCTAGCATATAAAAAGCTCATTTGATCCTCCTGAGTATTGACCAAACGGCCAGTAGCGTTTGTCCTATTTCCCAGCATATGGCAAGGAAAACCTAATCACTTCCAAAGTTCTGCTGTTCTAAAGTGCAATCGATTTAATTAGGACGTTAGTGATACAGCCAGGCACATCGGCACTGATTATCGTTAAATATACGATAACAATGGAAGGACTCATTAAAATTTAGTTTACGCTCCATTTGGTAATTGAAACAAGCTGTTTCATAGTTTTGTGAATTGCCCCAAACTGTTTTGGAACAATGGTGCCCCTATGGTGACACCCCTTCTCCGGTCATTCATTTCCTATATCTAAAAGGAAACTGAGGATACCAAGTCGTGAATGTTTTTAAATTTTGCACTGTCAGCAATGCGATTTGATAAAACAAACTTTAAAATAATTACCTCTTTTAGATTTGTTTTTCTTTAATTACTCAGCACTTTGACACAGCTTTCAACTAATGTCTTGAACACCATTCCCTTGAAATACATGTAAGCCAATGTCCACGATGTCATACAAGGTTACTCGATGATACATTATTTAATTGAACGTGTTTTGTTTGCTCGAGAACAAATTAAAAATGTTAGAATCAGATTTGTTGCGACGATGGTTTGCTTTGGTTGCTCATAAGAAACCCCAATAAAAACAGTGCGCAAATTATCTGTTTTAAAAAAAATGCGAAGTATTAAGTTTAGCATCTCTGGAAATGTACATGTACTTGCATTGCCACGATGACATTAGTTACTCAAGACATTAGTCGAACTTTAAGTGCAGAGTCTGCGAGAAACCAGTTATGAATTATAAACAAAACCATTACAAATTATATGGATTAGATATTTTACGACGCGACGTTCAGTTGGTGGTGATGCACGAGCACATTTGACACAGTTCAGCTTTTTGCAAAATGTTGTTGTTGGTATTGATTTATTTTCTGGGCAACTGCTAGCACCAGCTGGTAAACACCAGTTGGTAAGCAGCAAAGGTTGTTTTGTTATGCAGTCACCATGAAATGTTGGGAGGTTGAAGTAATAACGGGCTACTTCTTACTTGAACCTCAATAATATTTTGATTTTTCATCTGTTTTGATATTTTGCAAAAATATGTTTAAAAAACGGTATCTAAGTCAGAAGACTTGCTTTAGAAGATTTTTTGACTTGCAAATAGATTACTATGTGACTTGCATTTAGATTACTTTCTGACTTGCTTGGATTACTTTCTGACTAAATTGCATTTAGATTACTTTCTGACTTGAATTTGGGTTACTTTCCGACTTGCATTTAGAATATTTTTTGGCTTGCATTTAGATTACTTTCTGTCGTTCATTTAGATAATTTTCTCACCTTCATTTAAATTTCTTTCTGACTTGCAATTAGATTCTTCCTGAAAGAAAAATATTTTCAATTTTCCACAACCGCATCTTTCTAAATGTATCCTTTATCTATATAATCAATGATTTGTTACGATTTCAGAAATTCAGTGTCATTCCTTTGATATTACCCATTCTTTGCAGCGTAGATTTTTGGGGATGAATTTTTCCAATTTTGTGACGAAAACATTTAAAATGTCCCCTTGAAACCCAGTCCCGTTTGGACTTCTCTTGTGACCCATGGGGAGGAAGAGATTTTTTCCAGTTTAGGTTCAAATGACCCGTGAATCCGACCCCTTTATAAATCATGGATGTTTTGTGACGAACGATGACTTTGTTGCACACTTGCCAAATAATTTCATTAGCACATCATATGTCACGTGACTACGGTAGTTGCAGTATGTACTAGTTAACTCAGGCTAGACGTTTTTGATCATTGACGAGGGTCTCACTTTGGCCAATCATTGCCGGACCAGCTGCTATCGAGTGTATATTGGACTTTAGACAAAGCCTTGAGTATATAAGAAAGTTCCTTCAGTTTTTTCTGCCACCCCTGCCCTAAAGGTCCTTCAGGATGGAAGTGTGGACCCCCTTCATCCTGCTCATAGCTCTAGCAGTAGGGACTTTTGCAGGTAAGACCATTTTTGGCCAACTTATAGAGGTTAGAGGTCATAGGAACGTGTTTCAGAGTCAAATAATTATATCCCAATTATATGTTTTATATTCTGTGATTAAAATATAAATTTAGGTAGCATTTATAACGTTTCACAAAGTGAAATCAGTTGCATTCGTTGGAGAATTATTTTTGGGAAAATATTATTGCGAGCCAAACTGTCGAAAGCCTTACTTTCGAGCTAAATACGTCGCAAACGTAGAATAAATGAAATTGAAACATAACGCATTTTTACCTATGTCCAATTTGATATTTGCTTCGGGTATATTGCGTTTCACAAATTGAAATTAGTTACATTCGGTGGATAATTAACGAGAAATTGGGTAAAAATGAATTGACCTTTCCGTCATAGTTATTTTCAGGACAATATTTTGGAAAACGGTCAAATGTCTTACTTTCAACCAAAATGCGTTTTAAACTTCAAATAATTGCAAATGAAAAATTACGCGTTTATGCCTATGTCCAATTAGATGTTTTCAAATCTCAGAATAATACAAATACTGGCAATTCAGATCGTTTGTCCATAGGATTTTTTCAAATTTACCAATGATGAAAGGCTAAGCTGTTCAACTCAACACTATTTTCCCCTGATTTGAAAATAAATCTTATTTGAATACGACTTCTTTACGAACAAAAGATTTACTCGTATTGTAATTTGACAAAATTATCTGAATATCTTCGGGTAAATACTTCATTATGTTCGTAATGAATGCAAAGTCGTTATTTTTCGTATTGGATTAAGTGGAGGTCAATAATAGGAGGCTTAATAATTTTGCTCAAAATTTCATAAATTGCTCACAGCTCGAAAACGCGTGAAAAACAGAATATAAAAACCAATATTAATTAAAAAATACAAATGTAATAACGAATGCATTTTAGTGTAACGATATCAAACGCCACATTTGAAATTTGCACAAAATTCACTTTCTCTTCATATTGCCAAGTATATTTAGCAAAATGAAGTGAAAGTGAATTTTGTGTAATTTTGTGAATTTTAATAATTTTAATCTAGAAACATTAGTCATTGTCTAAGAAATTTTATCTGACTTCTTATTCGATTTTCCTTTCTTTTTAGCACCTACGGAAACTTGTGCCAAACCATGCGCTACAGGTATTTGTGATACATTTTCGTCCAGAAATTACAATTTTTAAGTGAACATTTATTTAATCTGAAGCTACCAGATAGTTAAATTTGAATTTGAAATAGGGGCCAAATTGGGAGCACGAGTTTTATTGCAGCAACAACTTTGAATAGAATCAAATTACATGAATATTAACAGAGTCAGAGACTGTATAAGTAATAGGGAAGTTCGCATCAATATAAGTTAAGTTATAAATAATTGAAATGTTTTGGTGATGGTTAGGATGAATCATGAAAAAACAGCGGAAGGGGAGGTGGAGTGAGAGGTAGGGGGTGGAAAGTTATTTTGGTGGCCCCCAGAGTGACCTCAAATGAGATTATGATGGTGGAGGGAGACCATAAGTGGAAATTTGGACCTATGTCCCTATAGATAATCTTGCAAAGAACAGGTCATGGCCATCGTTTGTGGTCACTGTGATCAAATGATTTCTGAGACTGTAATTGAGCTTGTGCAGAACTGTTTCTTAGAAAGAAACAGATTTCGTGAGGGATTTTGATAATGAACTTGAAACCAAAGGTCTTTAATGTTCAAGTTTAATATGGCTAACAAGGATGTTACCATTTGCAACGTCAGAAATTGCTCTAAATGATTGAAAGGCTATAATGATTAGTAAATGTCTTGACAGTCCACTCACTTTTGACATGTTGTATAATCGAATCAGAGTTAGAATTAAACCGATGTTTTCAAAGTTCATTCTGTAATCCTCCTCATATTGGCAAAGCTATAGACACTATAAAATAAATGAGTGTACATGGAAAAGCTGATCAAGGATATGACTAAGTGATTTGACACTGTGTTTTTGCGATAGACACAAAATGCCCAAAACAATTATCGGCTTTGCAATGAGCTGATGCAAATATTCTTGCATATTATGTTAGCCTTTTTCTTTTTTGTAAATACTGTATTACATATAAATTAAAAAACTTACAATGTTTAGTATACATTTCTTATGCATCATGACTTGTCAACCCCAGTTTGTTTTCATCGTGAAAATTAGTCTAAAGTCTTCATCAATGGTTTTTAGAATAAATCTACCATTTATATTTCATTATAGTATGGTAATATTATGGTAATACTCAAATCTTGTAGACCTTAGCACTTTCTCTGACTTCGAAATAGTTAGGGAAATGAAAAAGTGTCAGGTAATATCAGGGAATTCATGAAAATTCCTGAAGATGTCAGGGAAATTGAAAACGTTTTTGCCTGGCAATTGATTAGTTGTCATCCCTAAACAATTTTTTTGGAATAAAATCCATCATTTATCTTATGTTTTAAGCAAAATTTCAGGAGAAATGTCAAAGAAATAACTGAAAAGTTGTCAGGGAAATCGGCTTGAGAATTTGTGCCTGGTTTTTTGCTGCAAATTTTTTATAGTATTTCACTTTCACTGGGTGTTTCCATTATTGCCAATCTTTCGCAAAAATTACCGGTGCCGTGAGAATTGATGCATCTTCTTTACAAAGTTATACAACAGGGCGTGTCTTATTGTTTCTAATACCATTAAGCGGTTATGCAAGAATAAATAACAGCCTGCATGTGTTGAACATCTCAAATATCATTTGAGAATATAATGAACTGAACTTTTTTTTTGATAGTGTACAATTCTAAATTTAAATATGATGTTGGCAAGGTGTACACGTATAACTACGAAACCAGCTCGATCATCGGCATTAATGGTGGAGCCACGGACGTCCCTGGCGTTAAATTAAAAGCAGTTGCCGAAATACACGTGATAACGCCATGTGAATTTTCGCTCAAGGTCTGTTGAGCTGTGTTATGAATTTTGAAAATAATTTTGAAACGATATGAATTTTGAAATGAAATAGAAAACGTCTCGCTTTAGTTGACGAACGTCAATTTCCAAGGAAATGAAAACCCAAATCCCCCCAAGGCTGGGGATTTGAAGAAAGCCCTCGAAGCCCAAACGTTGGGATTTTCTTTCACCGATGGCCGGGTCGATCATATTTGTCCCAACAAGAAAGATCCTGTATTCAGCGTCAATATCAAGAGAGCAATTTTGTCTGCTTTCCAAAACTCCATGGACAAAGGCTTGGAATCTCATGTTAGAGAGGTAATTGCCGATGAGTATTCCATGAGAAATTGAATTTTCAGGCAATGTTTTTGCCAATCGATACTAATTTTGAGGGTATGTCACTTATTGTCTTCTAGGCTGATATTGTTGGTCTTTGCGATACCCATTACAAAGAAGGAAAGAAGCCCGGGGAGATCCTCAAGACCAAAGACATCCACTCCTGCACCAACCGTCAAGGAAATTACACTTCAATACAGGCAAAACACTACGATAGCACTTCGGTACTAAATGTTATTTGTTCTCTTATACAGTTTTCCAACTGAACAACATGTCAGTTCTGGAAAATTCATTTTTTTTCCCAAACAAACAGCTGTTATAGTAATGAAATTCTCGTTTTGCAGCATTTCCAAACAGCTCCTGTTGTGGCACCGTCACACGAGTGCGTATACGTTTTAGGAGATAATATCATTAAGTCCGTGAGTTGCGAGGAGGTGCAACATTTCAAGTTGTATTCGAAAGGCGATAAAGGAGCGTACACTGAAACCAAAGCCAAGTTGACTCACACCAAAACTGGAAAGAGCAATGCTAAAGCCGGTAATACATTAATCAGTGGTTCATGACTTGGATTTTGATGGATGACTGATGATATAAATTATATAAGATTCTTGCTAATTTAATAAAATACGCTTAAACAATAGCCAAGGGCGCTGATCACGAAACGCTGTTCTTTGACCATCACGATGAGGATGACACCAAGAGCACTAAACCAGAAACCGAAAAAGTTTTAAAGGAAATCTGCACGAATTCCGAAGATGGTGATGTTGATTCCAATTCGGCAGAACTTTTTGCTCGCCTCACTTACCTCGTTCGTCGCTTGCCTGTGGCTGACATCCGTGCGGTCCTCGCTTCAACCAAAAATTGCAAATCGCCCAAAGCAAAGTAAGAACTCAGAAGTATTTTTCAAATATGAAAGTGAAAGTAATTTTAAAATTAGAAAGTAAAAGTAATTTTTAAATTAGAAATTAAAAATTAGTATTTTGAAAATTAAAAAGTCAAACTGGCAAATCCAAAATGATTTAATTCAGGAATTGTGTTTGTCATTAGATAAAAATATCATGTTAATTTCATCTTCGGCTTGTGGTAATCTCACATGAAATTATTTTTGTAGGGATAACCTTGTGGGTGCTTTGGTGTCCGCCGGATCAGAGCCAGCTCTTCGAGTATTAGTCGAAATTTTGAAGAAAGGAGAGATTTCCAAGTTGAGAACTCGGCTCTGGCTTATGTCTTTGAGCTTCAACGCCAGGCCAACTACTGGAACCATTGAAGCAATCACTGTAAGTATTTAATTGATCTTTAAGGTATTTAATTCTGAAGCTCGACCTCGTTCTCGATTGTTATTGCAATTTGCCCAGTTCTTATATTTGATTTATTTTAAAATGGAACTATTCCTTACAAATCTGTGATTTTTTAAAAGTAATGTCATGTGTGCTTCCTACCCAAAAAATGTCGTTTGAGTCAGGATTTTAAGTCACATTACTTCATTTTTCTATCATTTCTAGCCATTAATTGAGGGCGATGCATCCAGAACAGCTTTATTGGCAGTTTCCGCTCACGTCTGGGGCTATTGCCGGCGCCATGCTGACTGTGAAAAGGAGAAATCTGTTCAGAAAGTGCTTGACATTTTGGGAAAAGTTTTGGGCAAAAACTGCAAGCCGAAAGACAATGCTGAAGAAGACAAGGTAAGTTAGTTTCGGGACGAGTTGGATTTTTTACAAGTGATTGCAAAGCATTAAATGTGCTGTAATTGTAATTTCGGTTTGTTCAGATCATTGTCGCTTTGAAAGGATTCGGAAACATTGGACATGTTGGCAAATACGAAAATACTATCTTGTCTTGTGCTAAGGATGGCACATTGGTTACTGCAATTCGTTTAGCAGCCATCGAAGCTTTCCGAAGACATGCCGCCGATGACACGGTATTACTGAAATTCGCATTATTGTTATAAAAATATTATTTTATCATTCCATTTAACATTGTCCGCAAACGCTTCTTGCAGGTCATAAGCACGTTCACACACTTGCTGGAAGATCAGAAGGAAAACACCGAAGTTCGTATTGCCAGCTACTTGAGCATCATTAAGCGAGCGGATTCCAAGATCGCTAATAAAATCGAAGATATTTTAAGTCATGAAGATGTTGACCAAGGTATCGCATTTCGCGACTTCGCTAATATTAGCGATTTTTGATATAAAATTGAAGTTGTTTCAAAATAGATGCGCAGCTTTTTAAAAAAATGTATGCGATTTGTTTGCAGTAACCTCTTTCATTTGGTCTCACGTGAAAAACCTCCAAGAAACTGAATCGCCTTTGAGACAGCATATCAAACATCTGGCACAGAGCATTCACTTCAATCATAAATACACCCGTGATCCCCGCAAATACTCGAGCAATTATGAATCTTCGTTTTACAATGACAAGTACAACCTGGGTGGAAATGTCGATGCCAACGTTATCTTCTCCCCCGATTCCTTTTTGCCGCGATCTGGAATGTTCAATTTGACATTGGATTTTATTGGGAATTCGCTTAATTTGTTGGAGGTAAATTCTTCGGAAGATTTGGTTAACCATTCCGCTTATGCAGGTGATAATACTGTGGCTAACTTTGCCTCATTGTGTTCAATTAGGTCGACGTCCGAACGAAAAACTTTGAGCATTATCTGGAAGGTTATTTCGGCCCAAATGGCAAGTTTTTCCAACAAACTCCTCTTGAATTGGCCGGTGAATTCCGCCAAAGATGGCGCAACATTGCGCAGGGAATCGAAGAAGCAGGTGCCGCGCATCCTCACGATCATTCCAAACACAAACGTGAATTGACCTACAGTGCCACAAAACTGAGAGATAAAGTGAGGACGTTTTCCCTTCATTCTGTAAATTCGTTACACATGGAGAGCATTTTAATTAATAAATTTTTGGTTGGATTTCAGCGTGCCAAAGCGCCAACTGGCACTCCTCATGGTTCATTGTCTATTAAAATCTTCGGAAACGAATTGAGGTGGCTCAATTTCCACAACGTCGATGAAGTTTACGATAAATCAGATCCATACAATCTACAGGATGTCTTTAATGCCGTGAGTTGCCAAATGTGCCAGTAAAGTTAAGCCATTGCTCATCTCTGACAATCGATTTTAAAACGCAGTTTCATTTTGCACGCAGATGGCTAAACATAAGGAGCTTGATTTGGCCCGCAATTGGATGTTTGTGGACACTACCTTCACAGTTCCCACTGCCTCTGGATTCCCCATTATTGTGGATTTGAATGGCACCCTGAGCGCCGGGTTGAAACTCAGCTCTCATTTCGATGTCCGTGAACTATTCCTCAGACCACGCAAATGCGACATTAAAACCTTTATCCAACCGAGGTAACATATTTGTGCGTTCTGCAAGTATTTTATGAAATTGACATCGAATCATTCACATCGTTATTTTTAATAGTGTTAACATTCAATGGGGAGGAGCTCTGCTGATTGATGCTTATGTCGGCAAAGTAGGCTTCAAAGTAGTGTCTAACGTCTATTCTTCGACGGCCTTCGATGGCACCTTGAAACTGAACGAAGGAGAACTATTCCATGTGAAATTGGGTCTGCCGAAGGAAAAATCGACACTTTTACATTATGAGTAGGTTTCACTTCATTTTGATAGTTCATCTAATTTTTATTTTCTTTTATGCTGCTGATAAATTATTTCACATTCCTCGCATCTCATTTCGTTTTCGTTGTGATTTTCTTGAATAGTGCCGATCTTTACGTCGTCAAGGGCGATCTTGAAGCCCGTGCGACGCAGAAATACCCTGACAGATACAACATTAAGGAATGTTCCGACGAATACAGTCGCATTAATATTTTCCCATCACTCGACTTCTGCACGACCATTTCAGTACCTAAGCCTCTCATCAATACCGAGCGTCCCTTCGTTCCCGTGGGAGGACGAATCGAATACGATTTCTCCTTGATTAAGAAGGATGCGGGTCTGCAAGGTGTCGAATTCATTGCCACTTTACACCAGGATAAGGTCAGTATATATTCCTGAAATGCAATAATCACGAGCCTTATGCATAGCCTCGTTCGTCGCTTATTTCGAGTATCTTTCATTTAGGATGGTAATGGCGAAGTTACTAAAACAGATGCCAAAGTCTCCTTCAACACTCCTGGATCCAGCTCCGATCGAGAATTCACCGTCGATTATCAATTGGATCGAAATGCAAAGACGTTGAAAGTCGAGGTTAAATCCCCCCAGCGAAAGATCTATCTAAACGGTGATTAGATAATTTTTCTTTTCAGTATTATTACAAACGATTAACAAACGAATTTTTCACATTGATGTTATTACAAGCACTTCATTGCCTAATGTTTTTAAATTTTTTTAGGGAACTACGTGGATGGCGAGAACCAAAAAGAAGGCAAACTTACTCTGAACTACAATAACGAACAAGAGTTCAGTTTGACCGGAAAAACTTCAGTCAAGCGCCAGGGCGACAAAATTGTTTATTCTCCAGTTTGGGAATTCACCCGTCCTAACGCGAAAACAGTGGTCAAGGGTACAGTCACCCACACAGTGGGCAAGAAGATCGAATTTGATTTGAAGAGTGATGGCTCGAGTGACAGGAAGGTTCAACTTAAAGGTAAGCGTGTGTTGTTTGTTTTCACATCGATCAAGAAAAAGTCATAAATGCAGTTTAGTTTTTCGTCAGTTTTCTAAATGCTGTGTGAACATCGTAGGTTTTGCCCAAAGGGATGGTCCGATAGATTTTTCCAAGAATTTCAAGGCCGAAACCGATCTCACGATTGTGCTTCCGTTCATTGAGGGTAAAATTGCCGGCACCTTCAAGAATGGCGAGGAAGACGGTGAGGAAAAGCACGATCTGGATCTCAAGGGTGAATACAATCTGCCAGGTGGAGACAAACGTAGCGGCACGCTGAAACTGAAGGTACTAACTGCTTAACGCTGTTACTCGTTATGAAAGATGCAGAAGTATATGTACTAAATATTTTTTTTATTTGCTAGCGTGAAACCAAATTTGGAAAGGATGGCGATCTCAAAATCAAGCGCTTCGTTGAATGGACGACCGTGAGATTTCCCGAATACAATTTCCACGCTAACGCCTTGGTCGAGAGGGTTGGCTTACAATGGCACAATTTGCTGGAAGCCAAATGGGGCAACGACTTCAAGGATCCCAACCACAAACTGTTCTACGAACGCACTTACAAAATCAAGAAAAGCGCGAAGTCCATCGAAGGCGAGGGGAAAATGCGCCTGTTGTATCCTAGGCGCAACATCGATTGGGAGTTACAGAGCAAGCTGAAGGCGATACCCCATAAACAAGTAAATTACGATTTGGACGTCAAGTACTCGGGTGGCAAGAATCTGAAGGTAATTTGGATTTTCTCATTTTGTGTTCTAACGTGATTTCGTGTGGTTAATAATAATTGAGTAAGATTTGCTTATATAAAATCAATCTAAACACATGTCTTCGTTCTGATAGTAGAGAGTTTGCGCTACACGTAAAACGT
Source organism: Kryphioiulus occultus (assembly GCA_034687865.1). Classification (NCBI taxonomy): domain Eukaryota; kingdom Metazoa; phylum Arthropoda; class Diplopoda; order Julida; family Julidae; genus Kryphioiulus; species Kryphioiulus occultus. The sequence goes on from JAQGAF010001762.1 coordinate 27,774, forward strand.
GGACGTGACGAAAACGTGTGACGTCACGTGTAGCATTGCAAATCAA
>JAQGAF010001763.1:0-27815 GCA_034687865.1 Kryphioiulus occultus
TCAACGTTTATTATCCATTGAAATTTAACGTATAACCAATCCTGACGAAAATTAAACGAATAAACCTAAATTCAACGATTATTAAAGGGGAGTTAGTGATTAATTACAAATTGTTTGGTTCCATAATGACGTAACAATATTAAAACACCATATCGAATCATGAATCCAAGCATTGAAAGAATGGTATTAAAATATGCTTTTAAACTAGCATTATTAAATGCAGTGATATAATAAGACCTGGACGTCTACAGAATTCGAGGGCCGTCCATAAATGGCGTCATGCCAGATGAAATTTACATAAATAAAACGTTGAAATAAAATGTGATTTTTCTAGAAACATTGTTAATCTTAGACTTCAGCGCCATCTGGCGTCTAGAAAACATTTCACTCTTTACGTAGCTAGTGAGTTATTAGTACTTTGCATTTTTTATACTTTTCTGTTGCTCTAAACAAAATATGCCGGCTAAAGACTCAGGGTCTAGACGTGTTTATGTTGAGACGTTTCCATAAATCCGTTTTCCGTAATAACTAAATAGGCTACTTTCGCACGTCCATTTCTATTGATTTCAACATCTAGGACTCAAGGAACAAGAGGAGATTTTGAACATATTTTTCTTGTGTTTTTCACGCAAATGTTTTCAAGTTTTTTGTTTGTTTGTGGTTCGGTGACAACCGGATTTATCGCCTAGAAACTCAAATAATTAGCTAACAAGATACACACACAATCTGTTGTTATTTTTCCCTACTCAGTTAACAAAAACGTAAATAAATAAATGGGGAATACTTTGTTGAAATAACAAACGAAGAGCAATGAACATTGACATTTACGTCGATAACTTAAAAAAAGTGTTCTATCAAATTAATATTTACTTTGTTTATAACCTCGTTGTTATCTTTAATGCTTGCATTTGCATAAAAACCAAAATTCAGACTCATGGAAAGTATAATCTGTGATGTAAATGAGAAAAGATCTTGCCATAGACAAAAAAAGTAAAATTAGACATGCTGAAATTAATGGGAGCACAAATGGAGTTTCGTTTTTTATTTTTAAAAAATGTATTCTCCTATCTGAGCCATGTTTAGTTTGTTGTATTTTGAATTAGTGAGGCTTGTAAGTGAAATTTGCATACGAAGGATACTTGGTTTGAATACTGTACCAAACATGAAACGAATCTTAAGGTTTAAGGCCTTAGATTAGATATTGTGGCTGACTGACGTATTTGTGCAATTATTTTTATCTGCCATTTTGATTTATTAACGGGTTAACTTGCCCCTGTTTTTTATTCTGAATTTAGCAATATGTTTACGAATGGAAACCTTATGTTAAAAATAGTGTTTGACATTTTTTTTCTTTGGAACTGCGTCGTGGTTATGTTTATTTTAAGCATGAACTACAGACCTAAAATTGGATTAACCAAATGTTCGTTAGAAACATTTTGGTGCCAAAATTTGCCAATATTAAATGGAATTAGCAGAAATATTTATATTTAAAATAGTTGATACACTAATGGTCAAATTTAATTGTCTTTGACAAATTCTATATTACCAAATATTGTTTTTGATAGCGTGTTTCAAAATTGATATGTGACAAGCGTTGCTTCTTTCATTGCATTGACAAAGTTACCAAATTGTTGAAACATACTGTATCCATTACGAACTATTTTGTAGTAATATACAATCTTAAATCAACTTACGATATTTTGACATTAATAAAACTGGTTAGTCACCGAAGCATATAAATAATTTTTTAAAGATTTTGTTATGCTGCCGGCTATTATTTGCATCATTTTAAGTGTTTTGCATTTACTTTTAATGCATTATGCAGATCTAAAAACAACGTTTAGGAAAAAAATACATAACGAAATGAGAAATGCACTTAGACATTTTCGATTTGTGATAGCCATGCTGAAGGTAGTGACATTTCCTTGACAACTAACATATGTCACATTGATTTTGTATAAGCTTGACTTATACCATTATAAGCACTGTCTGATCCAGGTTGCCAATAGGCATCAAGGTATATGTTAGACGACGAAATGTGTCCACTCGATAAGAAGCCAAAGCTACAGGGGTGCTCATAAATATAAATCTTGCGAAACATAAGATCATTAAGATGGACATCAATCATGCACAAAAATCACAATCATGAAGTATATTTTGTTTAAAATAAAATTCTAATGTCTTTGTTTAAACAGGTTTTATATGCAGAATGAAGTTTTACTTTTTACAGTCATATCTTGAATAGCACGTCTGAACGCCGTTAATTTTGATACTTTTCCAGCAGGTTATTTTAAGAAAACTAAAATGTTTTTTTTTTAAATTTTGTTTATGGTTTTGGGGGTGCTGCAGTCGTGTTTGTAAAAAGCGAAAACACCCACAAATATTTTTATTTTCGTTGAAATAAACTAGAGCGGTTGATGGTGTGGCCCAACCTCACCCATGTGCAAGCTATTAAAATTATTTAAACTTTCTGCTCAAATATCCGCAGTATTTTAGGCCAGCCATCAAACCTGGGATACTTTCATTATTTTCTATTCTTGGCGTATTCAGCATTTTCAGTTCAAACAGCTCTCGAAACGCTACGGAACAGCTGATGCATCCTAGATTTGATTACTTTTTAACTCGCCAAAAGTCTCATCATTGATCTAATTCGGTTTAAGCAAAAATCACGAACGGAAACCACCGTTGCTATTTTTAACCGGGTTGCACGTCACGTCGAGTCTGGTTAACTTTAATTGAAGTTCTCCTAATGCAATATGCAGCCTTGCGTTACTTGAATACAAATTGAATACAAAACATACAAAAGCTACAGTATGCCCTCAGATATTCACATTTGAAAATGAAGTGATTTCTCCAGATATTTGTGGACATCCGGTAGCACAAAGGGACCAGTCAAACCGCGTTAAGTTTTAAGTTTTAAGTTTTGCACAGCTTAAAACTTAACTTTTACAGCAATACAGCATGTGAACATTACCAGTATACAGTAAATAAGCATATTAATAATTTTCTCATTAGTTCTCATGTACTAAATTTAATATCATCTCATGTACTAAATGTATAAATTTCTCGTATGCGAACTCATATTACGCGTTTCTTACTATTTTCCAAATTTAAATATCTGCAAAATATTGCATTCTTGGCAGAAATATGGCGTATACTTGTATATCGCACTGTCAAGTAATTTTTTAAAAAATTATTATTGTTATTATTTAAACGGTAACATGAATTACCTTTTTACATACGACCTACATGTATTTAAAATATTTGATTGGTTTTCAATCAGACACTAATTTCATATCCTTGAATGCTACTTCCTTATTTTGATAATTTTGCACAGCTTATTTCTTAGCTTTTACAGCAATTTAGCATGTGGACATCATAGATAATCATATTAATACATTTCTCATAATGCATACGTGTACTAACTTAAAACTTTTCAATTGGTGAGCTTGGGATTCGTGTCAATTACGTGTTTCATACTATTTTCTAAATTTGAATATCCACACCATGTTGCATTCTTGGCAGACACAATATACACTTATTTTGTAGCAACTGAATATTGAAAATTATTCAAATGCAGTATTATTTTTGGTTATTGGTATATTACTTAGCCGTACATAAATGTGTTTCCAATAATTTCACATGGTTTCTCATTATTTAACTTTGAAAGTCATTGAATAGATATTAGACGGTAACACGATTTGCCCTTTTAAGGAAGGACCTACATGTTCAAGTGCACAATTAAATGTGTACAATAAAATATGGTATTTGATATCATGTGCTTCTTTTATTGCATTGACAAAGTTACAATATTTTCAAAACATACCGCATCCATTACGAACTATTTTGTAGTGATATGCAATCTTAAATCCCCTTACGATATATTAACATTAATTATTGGTATATTATTTTTGATTATTGGTATACTATTTAGACGTAGTAAAATTAAGCAAAAACTAATCGATTCCCTGTATTTTCCGTTCTGGTTTGATTATATTACGGGAAACCTAAATCATAAACATTGAATGTCAGAATTGTTTGCTCATAACCTAAAAAATGGATTTCATGAAATCAATGAAAGCAGTTTTAATTTTTTTTTGTTTTTAGGAAAATTAAATCATAAGAAATCAATGAGAGTTGTTTTTCTTAAAAAATGGATATAACTGTTTAAAAAGAAAATTGAACAATGAGACTTTCTGTGAATTAAGGACTACATCTTTGAATCTTGGGATTTCATGTAGAGGATTGATTATATCGTATCAGTTTAAATCATAAGATATGCATCTCAAAATTTTCATTTCCTTATTTATTAATGATAAAAGTTAATGAACGTCATTGAATATATGTTAGACGGTAACCCTTTTACATACGAACAACATGTGGCAGGGATGTGTTTCTTTCATTGCATTGACAATGTTACGTACAAACTTGTATATAATTTGGCAAAATGTGGCAGCTCGACTAAATGTGGCTTGCTTATCCCCACTCTTTCAAATGTTGGTTCCTTAGGTGAATTATGGATGCCCGATAAATATCTAGGTAAAATTGCGATGCATTATTCAAATACTCGAATAGACTTATAGTGTTCGTTGAACTTTGAAGTTTACGAATCTATCGATTAATGGAATTGTTTATAAAGCCTTATTAGGTGTTTTTTTCTGGATATTTGACTGAATAATGCGAAATTGTCGATTGTCTATTACGTGAGCTTCCAAGCAGAGGTCAACGTTGCTCTTGCCCACTGACTGACCGTTGACATGGTAACATTGGGACCGACCATGGATGTAATCAGGTTTAATCCAACACTTCCAATGCCCTTAAACCGTGAATATTGACATTCTTTGTTGGGATCTAGCGAAGTTTTTCTCCTGATTATATTTCAGGACGATTTCATCTCTAAGCAACAATAAGCTTAGGGACATTTGTTATTACTTTTATCTGGAGAGATTTCCTCTTAGGCCCACTCATTGGATGGGCTCGACCACCTCAACGTTAATGGAAATTCAATATACGTTACTTTCGACTTGTATGGTTTGTTGTTCGTGGCCTGTTCTTTTTTTTCAATTGGTATTACCTTTAAAATAAACGATGGGTAAAACTCCCACATGTGGTGGTAATGGATTTAGAAATGCATTATAAAACATGCATTGAAAATATATTTTAAAATATCTGTTGATTGAGACAAATTTAGTTTCAAACTGTATTGACAAATAATTTGAAATTGCATTTCTGAATGAATGTAAAAAAGGGTTTTTAATCAGTTTGTATGCATTATGAAATGCAAATTGTGATGTATTAAATTGTGTTGGAGAATGTATTGTGTATTGCACATTGTAATGTAGTTCGTGTGCATTGAAGAATGTCTTGTGTAATGCATAGTCTAATGTATTTTTTTTTGCATTGAAGAATTTATATTCAATGCGTAGTAAAATGTCGAAAGTATTGCTATATATTTCATAATTTCAAGGTTTAAAATATCCCAATTCTGAATTTAAAAAAAACAGCTAAAATATTCAATAAATAAATGGAACTGGTAAAGAATGAAAGTTTAAAATTTAAAAATACATCAGTATCATTCTATTTAGTGCAGCACACATGTAACTTTTATAAGTATGAATCTTCAAATACAGTGTGAAATTCACGAGTCAGTATATGTTAATATTGCATTGTAAAATGCATTTGCAATATATTTTGCAATTCGTAATGCATTTCACAATGCATTTCACAATGCATTTCACAATGCATTTGAAATTCAGTTCCTTTACATGTAGGCTGAAGGTTAACGTAATGCAGATAATTGACAATTAGTATGAAAACGTAGTACTTTAATACAAATTTAATTATGGTGTGAATGAAAACACATGGCACTGAGAACAATTAATGTTATAAAGCACCTTTTAGATTAAAACTTAATATTTCATAATAAGTTTTTGTTGAGAAAAACAAATTAATTTCACAAGATTTAGTTGTTATTGACACTTGGATTTATGGAAAATGTCTGAAAAATGCTGTTATGGATGAACCATTCTGTTGGTATCGCATATGATTTATCTGCATACGCCTCTTTTAATTTGCCAAATAGCAGAATGAAAACTAATGCTTCGTCTAATAAGGCCTTTCAGGATATTGGGAAAAAACCTTTTTCCTGTTCATAAAACGAAAAAAGTGCGAAGAGGAGAAGAGTGCCAGGGCAATAAAACATCTCCGTTAGTCGGACGAAAATCGTAAAAAATGGTATTCGTGGTCAAAGATTTGTGCCAGTGTTCACTCTTATCATATTACAGAAAAACGCCAAATATTTCATGTCCATTTATACAAATGGCCGAATTTTATTGCCGACCATTATTCTCGCTAGAACTTCTTGCCCATGTCGATGATGGGCTACCTCCAAATCAATCATTTCCAACGGACCAAGCACACGTAATGACCACTGTCCATTTTCAAAAATCCAGCATTTCTCAATTGCAGGCTTACTTGCCGTATCTGTATAAAACACAGATGGTCTGGTTCTCTGAAAATGGCATCAGATACAAACGCTGGTTTTCCCAGCATCTATATAAAATTTAAAATTTAGAATAACATTTTTTCATTTTAATTTCTTCAACTCGTGCATGTTTCCATTAATTTCACACGGTTTCTCATTAAAATCTTTGAAAGTCATTGTATAGATATTAAATTTTCTCCACCGCATGAAATAAAACAGGGTTCATACCGTCTGGAATAATCAGGGAAATGAAATGTGGCCAGGGAAAGTCAGAGAAATGTTGAAATTTTGACCATTACATCATGTGTAAGTCAGGGAAATTCATAACGTCTTTTAAATTTGTTGTGGCACAACTATTTTGATTGGTAACAGTAACTCATGAAACGCATTAGAAAAGATGTATTTATGTTCTACTTTTTCTAAAAATTTCGCCTATGGCTTTTTCATTATCATTTTTTATCATTAACATTAATTTTTCTTATGAAAAATTTACCTAAAATGCATTATTTTTTTTAAAAAAGTCGCCTAGCCGTTTCCATCATTATGAAGAATTCTTTAATATTTCTAAGAATTCGTCCTTAAAAATGCAGTGTTTGAGATCTAGTGTCCGCATCATTATTAATATCAATACATTAAAATCCAATATTTATTGTAATTTTTCAAAAATTTCGTCTACGGCAGCCTCTTAATTATTAATATTATCATTTCTTCTTACAAAATTGTTGGCTAATTCCATCATTTCGTGTTCAGATTTATACTTTATAAAATTCCGCCATGTCGTATATTTGCTCGGATCAAATCTGTAAAAAAATTCTTGAAATTGTCTGGAAATTTTCCGAAAAGTGTCTGGAAAACCTGGAAAAGTCAGAGATATTCAATTGAAGAATTGGTTAGTCATCCTGACAGAAAATACAACAAATTTAGTTAATTGTATTGTTGTAGATAAAGTTAATTTTAATTACACGTGACATTTTTTATTTGATAAGTCAGGGAAATTAATTAGATTTGGTCTTAGAAAATCAGGGAAATTGAGTTGCAGATTTTGGTATTAACCCTTTTGAAACTTCTTCTTAAATTTATAACTTTGTTTAAAGCACAATACATCTAGGCCATTATTTGATGAGTGAATAAGGGTTAGAAAATTCAAAAGGTTTTCTAATCGCCGATTAGTCTACTCTTAGATTGATGCAACCCGCCTTAAGTTTCTCCGCAATGACGCCCTTCGCTATTAATCACTTTTTGACTGTAATTAATTGCGCCGTTGGCATTTAATTAAGGTAGTGAATGATACTTTAGAATTGCCTCCAATTTAATGCAATGTTTAATTTATTAAGCTGGCCTGAAGTTAATTGTTATTAATTAGCGAATTGTCGAGCCGCAGCGTCATCTACCAAGTTTCGCGGTCTTTTATTTATTATAATTATTAATGCATTAAAACACGTTTCAGCAAATTTCTCAGAATCCAAATATCAGTTAATGTAATTTCACAAAGACCTTGTTTATACAGAGTGTCTCCAAATGCTCAGCGTAATTCCTTCTGTTTTTTCTATGAAGGATTGAATTTATTTGCAATGTACATAACATTTCTTACACGTATAGCCACTTATCATACTTTCTGAATAACTTATCAGCATTGTCGAAGCCTATAAAATATTATGTACATAAACATTGAAAAAAAACAGCAACAAAAATTCATTGCATTAAAAATGTTATACAGTATACGCCATGGCCGAAATTCAAATATACATTTGATAAGCTGTTATAAAAATATAATATTTCTAAAAAAACTCCACATAATAACCCAATACTATTTCTGAATTAAAAATTAATCTGAATGCTGTATAGACTAATTAGCAGTTCGAGCAATTACAACGAAAACCATTAAAGACGATAATGATTAATCATCGACTGATTAATTAAGAAATCAAAACAACCGGTAATGGAACGTTCCCGTAGCAAAATGAATGAAAGATGAGTATTAAGAAGCTTCCAATTTTCAGTCAACCTGATTAATTTCATTAATGATAAATTAATATTTAACTGGCAAATTAATAAAGAAGACGCGAACATGCCTGTACTGCATGTTGTGTATTTATTAATAGTTTATTGCTAGGATACGTGAAGTGCTTTTTGATTGATTGCCCATTTATTATTTCTTAAATTAGCCTAATTCGTGGTGTATTTAAAGTCGCGCAAACATTAAGCAAAGAAAACAAGCGGCTTTAGTTGCGAAAGTTTAAAATCACTTGCTTTAAGCCTCTGATGATAAAAGAACATGTTAAAAATGTGAAATTACGTAGTTTTTGCGTTATGGTCCATCACAAAGCTCGTTTTACATACATTATTTAGCTTTTGAATCACCGTATGTATTTAATGATATCTTTGACCCATTGGTTGTAATATCTTTAAAAATATATGTTAATCTAACTGCACTTTAGCCTGTTATCATTTCTCCAAAGTACTTCTCATTCTAACTATTACAGTAAATCATTTCGAGGTGTCTTTATAATAACCACTTTTACTCAATTTTGGGAGATTTTCCTAGGTATTGGAAGCAGAGCATTGACACTACCTATTTTTGGAAATGGTCATATACAGGAGGTGGACAAAATAATGAAACGCTTATAATGAGAAAAGACTTGGTGATGATGAATTTCAGTATCTGTCCTGGCCAACACAGCAACCAGACTTTAACTTGTTTGAAAACCCACTGTGGTCAGATTTTGAATCCAGACTGTTGTCCAGATCGTGACTAAACATGTCCAAACATGACTAAAGCAAAGGTCTTCACCAAGAAATCGGTATAAAATTCCAGTTGAGGCTGTTCTAACTAGTAGGAACCCATTACGAAAAGGAAAGATATCCGTATACTAAGAGTATTTGTACAACAAGATTTCGTATCTATATAGCCAGAGTTTTGTATCTGAATACCAATAGTTTCGCGTCTGCGTACCAAGATTTCATATCTGTTACCAAGAGTTCATCTCTGTACCCCAAGAGTTTCGTCTCTGTATGCCAGTAGTTTAAATGCTGTATACTAACATTTTCATGTACAGTACGCAGATCAGGAGCATAGTATCTGAATCTCAAGTGTTTCGTATCTGTACACCAAGAGTTTCATGCGGGTATGCCAAGAGTTTCATCTCTGCATACCATCAGATTCGAATCTGCATACCAATAGTTTCCTTTCGGTATACCAAGAGCTTCCTTTCGGTATACCAAGAGTTTATTTCTGTATGCCAGGAGTTTCATCGCTGTACACCGTGATGCATTTTGGCGATACCATCTTGGTGATACCATTTTGGTGATACCATCTCTGTATACCGTTTTTGTATACCAAAATTTCATCCTTGTATACCAAGATTTACTTTCTGCTTAACAAGCGTTTCCTCTCGATATACCAAGAGTTTCATATCTACAAATCATGAGTTTCACATCTGCGTTCCAAGAGTTCCATCACTGTATACCATCTCTGTATACCGAAATTTCATCTCTGTATACCAAGCTTTCCTTTCTTCTTAACAAGCGTTTCGTTTCTATATACCAAGAGTTTTATCTCAGTACCGCAAGAGTTTCATCTAATTACACCACGTCTCACACATCTGTATACCAAGAGTTCCATTTCTGTATACCAAGAGTTTTATGTCAGTACCCCAAGAGTTTCATCTAATTATACCACGTCTCACACATCTGTATACCAAGAGTTTCACACATCTGTATACCAAGAGTTCCATTTCTGTATACCAAGAGTTTCATCTCCGTACATCAAGTGTTTCGTATCTACAAACCATGAGTTCCATCTCTATATGCTAAGAGTTTCAATTATTTTGTCTCATCCCCGTTGAGACAAACCTTTTGGCTGAAGGGGGGACTGCGTGACGTCATGTTAGTGATTTTTCTATTTTTGCTTCTCCGAAGTACTCGACGCTGATGTAACATCGCCTCTGTTGCTCTACGTGGTCTAGATAAAAGTCCAGCGATGGGTCAAAAGCAGGATTTATGGGCGCAATTGATGCGGATATCGCACCGAGAGTACAAGGGCGCCAAAATGGGGATTATGATTGGCTGTGAAACGTTCGCCTAATGACGTGATGCATTTGAGGGCGCTGAAAAGGAGATTCCAGATGAAAAATGACGAAACGAGCGCAGCCAATGTGATGGCGGGTGGACGGGTCAAGAGTGACCAAAGCCCTTCGACAGAATGCTTCAATGACATTCAGGGGGATGGAGCCAAACATTGGAGAATCGGTTGTGAGAGCTTTCTGGGACTTTTAGCAATATGACATGTGGTTTATTTTAATAAAACTAGTCTTATGACAATAGCAAATATAAATTTATAACTGCATACGCAGATCATTTGGAAACCAAAACCTGTTCCCCAAACCGGATAAAATTACCAGTTGTACTTTACATTATTTCCTGCTTAAATTGCTCACTTTGCTGAACTTTACTTGATTAGCAAAGTTGAATAATACATGGTCCAGCTGACGCAATACGGACAAAATGAAAATTACACTTACGTGAAAAAAAATCGACTCACCTGCATGAATTGAGTAAAAATGTGTTTTTCTCAGAAACCAAATGTCCGATTTAAAATAGGAAAAATGTGTTTTGTAGACAATTTATCCCTCTTATAATTCGCCTAGTTGCATAAAATTTCTTACGCATATTTGAGGCGCAAAATGTCGAACTTAAAATATAAATGACATATGCATTTTTGTATCCCTGTGGCTATAAGTGTTTCTGAATACAATTTGATTATCAGAGCTTAATGAACACACATCCACACATACTGTATTGTTAATTAATGGTTTCTTGATAAAATGACTATTACACCAGAAGTAGCCGCACAAGTTTTACAGCTATTCTCCAGAGAAACTAAGCAGCAAATGCTTAACAAAAACATAATATACGTAAAAGCACGTAAAAATAAATTGCGACGAAGCAATTGCGACAGCCATTCATTCACAAGTTGAAATAAATGAGAGATGAGGGTTGAAATAAATATTTTGTGCAAATTTGGAGCATGCGCCATAAAGTAAATCATAGCCAGATGAATTTTTGGAAATGTGATTGTTTAGCTTCAGGAATTTGTATTCTCTAAGTTTTCGCAACAGTCTTAATCACTAAACGAAATAGTCTTGTGCTTCTCAAAAAATATCGTATGTGTAAAGAATTACTTTTTTATTAAGTTAAGTTAATCGAGTTTGTTTTTATTAGATTAATCGAGTTCATGCTAGTTTGACAAAATACGAAGAGGAATGTTACAAATAATTTCCGTAATATGAATAATAATTAAAAATCAAAATTTTTATCAGCACCAACCGGAAGCTGAACCAATTCTCGATACCTGATCTTAATCATTTACCAAATGGTTTGTTTGTCCTTGCTGAAAATATCGTAATACGCTAATAAGATCTCGTGTTAATTACTTTAATCGAGTTTATGCCAATTTGCCAATATAAAAAAACTAAAAAAATTGACTTACGATATTGAACGTCGGTTATAATCAGTCTGATAACCTTATTTTCTAATTGCCTACACTCTAAACGCAGGAAATATTAGCGAAAAAATGACACTCGCTTTTTGGCATAACTTATCATCGAAAATTATACACGAGCTAGACAGGAAATGATAAAAATTACACCATCGTAATCGATATGGCGTGATCTAAGCGGATGAAAACGCATCTAATATCAATCTTGATGTAGATTGATTCAAAGCAATTATACATAATAGGAAACAAGCAGTTTTATGTTTCTTTTAAATTTAAGCAGTAGGTATACTGTATGTATGCTATGCCATAGTGTATACTGGATGAACATAGTCTTTATCCCCCCAAATAACATTAACACCGTTGTAGATATGAGAATTCTGTGTGCACATGTATAGGAAGGCAAGGGTGCACTATCCAATGGTGAAAATACATTTGACCTTTGACCATATTTTCAAGGTCTTTCAGACAGGAAGTACATGAAGGAAGCAAAATATACATATGGTCCCAATTTGAATGTTGTAGAGCATGTTGATATTAGTGTAAATCCTGTACCGGTAAAACATGTTTGTGATGTTCACTCCAAATATCATGCAATACAAAAGATAAAGGAATGTTCGTTTTAGTGTGGCCAATGTACGAAACCCAAAGAATGTGAGAATGTTCCAGTATCATCGAGTTGTGCATTTATCAAACCACATGTGAAAGTAACATGTTCTACTTGGACCATACCTATGTCTATTTAACTTCCTTTAAGTACTTCCTTTAAGTACTTCTAAAAAAACCTTGAAAACATGGTCAAAGGTCAAATGGTTTTGCACCATTGGATAGTACACCCTTGTGTTCCTATATACATGTATATGCACACATAGAATTGTCATGGCTACACTATAAATAGAAACGTCACCTTAAAACACTAAAAGCATTCATTTTTGGATCGCAATTTGCAACAAATATAGATCACATTAAAGCTTATTATGTGATCTGTTAAATGACTTCATGCTCTTAAAATGTGTTCACAATATGTTCTAATTATGGAAATTTAGGCCACAATCCTAGCCACAAATATAGATCAAAGTGGTGAACCCTGAATGCTCTGAAAAGGTGATCTAAAACAATTAAAATTTATTATAGCATAATCTTTTAATCCTGAAGAAATGAAAAAAATAAACCACCAGGACACATGAACTGTTATGTGGTCCACCTCAAAATGCTCTAAGGATACTTTCAAAATGTGATTTAGGAAATTATTGAGGTTTATTTTAAAGTGTTCTACTTTTTTTCCCATTTATTGATTTAATATGTGGGTTTCCTCAGATTACGATGGGTCATATTTTGGCCTCCTAAAGCCACTTTAGTACAGATATTATGGTTAATGTTTGTGCACTTTCCTGTTCTACATTTACAGTGTTTATTGATTACAACATTTATTGATGTACTGTGTACAACGGTGTAAATATTATTTGGGAGGATAAAGACTTTATATTCACCCGGTATGGTGAAGCTTACAGTGGCTCCCTCTAGCTGTTATCGTTCACCAACACACTAAATAAATATATTTTTCAAATGTTCGCTTTAATAACGTAATATTTCAAAGCATGCCATCGTCTATATACGCCATGGCTGCATATTCATGTTTACAGTAAGACCTGCCAAAAAGCCCGAATAATTTCTGCTTGTACCCATTATTCACTCCCTTCTGGGGTGTCTTTCATCCGTTCCATACGCCATGTTGAAATCTTTCCAGATTATTTAGCTTTTTTTTTTTGCTGATTTTTTTTTCCGTCGCATAAACCGAATCTTTGAAGCGTGTATCCATTATAAGTAAAAAATGGTTTTCACTCGAAGAAGAAAAAAATCAGCGAAATGAAAAAATGACTGTCAGCCATATTGATTTCTTCAAGATCGCCAAGATTGCACGGGAATTCCTGCGTACTGGTCAGGCTATTTTTGGGGGTGCAAATTCCCTCGTCGACGGTGTCATATCGATGAAATACCATGATGTATGTTGTTGGATGTGTTCGCTACTTTGTCATTTTTTCAATGGATTATTGTGAGCGGTGTCCACAGGCCCATAGACGGCCCAATGGGAACAAAAAACAGCCTAAAACTCATTGTGGGTAACGGTGAATGCACCGCATGCACTGAAATGCATGAATGGAGAAATGGGCTTTTTGGGGGTTTCTTTTTTCAGTCACATTTGACCCCTTTCATCGAACGCAACCCAGCATATTTTCGCATCATCGTGTCATGCAAACTCGGCTGTATGTCAGCCGTGACTTGTATGGATTTTTCCCTCTTCATATTCCGTGGACATACACACATAGGGCCCTTCATTTGTGCGTAAAAGCAAAACGTTATTTGCTGCATTCCGATACTGGAAAGTAAGCAAAAAAAACGAGATGTGCTATGCCTATAGGGGGTTGAAATTGAAAATATTTCGAAATCCCTGGTTGGAAAAATGTACTCGTAGTTGAAAATGAGAACGAACAGGTGAAATACTTGCTTCGAATACAGTATGTTAATTCGGAGAAGTATAACGTGTCCTCATGGAAACAACATTTTTTGCTGGATTTCTGTATCCACAAATACAGTTCTTATTTGAAAATTAAAATTTGTTTGTTTGAGATGTGAATTCTAGAAATTTCAGGGAAATGATAATTGCCTGGAAAAGTCGTGTAAAAGTCAGGGAAAATGGATTTACTTTAAAAAACGGCCTGGGGAATTCAGTAAATTAATAACGCATTTTACGTAGCTTGTTAATGGTCAACACAAAAATTAAGAGATAACAAGCCATTCTGTGGATTTAAGAAAATTATCTAAATTTGCTATTTTCTAATGAAAATTTGTGTTCTGGCTCCTGTTATGTTGAAGTTAATATCTGTTGGGGCAATCATGTTTGCAAAGATTTATATTTTTTTTAAAAAAAACTTATCGATTAGGTCAGTTAACAGGGCTTTCCCAGATTCTAGGAATGTCAGGGAAATTAAAATAAACTGGAAAAGTCATAACAAAAGTCAAGGAATATTGATTTACTTTTATAAAAATCAGGTTAATTCAGTAAATCAATAGTACATTTTACATAGCTAATTATTGGTCATCACAAAAATCAAGAGATAACAAGCAATTCTGTGGAAGTAAATAATTATGAAATTGGCAATTTAATTAAATTATCTAAATTTGCCATTTGCAACGATTTAGAAATCAGCATCATCATTCTTATTGCCATCGTAACTGCAATCAGTCAGTGAAACAAACAAATTGCAAACTGGTTTTATTTTAAACCCTTTTTGCCATAAGGAATCAGTTCCATAGTAAATAATGCTTTGTTATTTATTTACTTTGTGCTAAAAGTTTGATTGATGAAGATTACATGTGACAGTGACATCTTTTTACGTATTTAAATTATTTATCTATCATGTAAAATATTTACTACATCATCATATACGTGCGAGGTATTTTGCACTTTGATGATAATTAAAACGAACGTTTGGTAATTGTCATTAGGAACGTTGCTGGTAAACAGGTTGTGGTAAACAAATGTGTTTTTCGTGTAATTCAATAATTGCATTTGCATGCAAATTTTAAGAAGCATTTGCGTATGGGAAGTCACGTCTTTCGCAGTAACTAACTTGAATGCGTTTTAAACGGATCAAACGATTAGTTTAATTCTAACAGTATAATAGTCACAGATCTCAATAGGATTTGCACCGGTATAGCTTTCAGTGTCCCTCGTTGTTATCGAGTGGTTTCACGAATTGATTAAATTATCATCGTTTAATCCGAGAAGCCCTATCCCTGAGAGAATAGCAAAGATACTATATTTTCAGGAAAGTTAATCTAACCACTATACATATACGAGGCAGCTTTACCTAGATAGATTAGGTCAGCATTATTCTCAACAGGAATGTTCCTCAGAGTACAATTTCGCCAGATTCATGGGCCAGACGTCTCAAAAATATGCAAACAACCAGACAGATAAAATAATTGCATCGTCCTATTGATGTACGAGGCTATGGTCAGATGTGCTTGTTGCAAATGTTAATCAGTTTGTTGTTCATTTTGCATTTTTGCACCTTAGCTATGAGCTACATGAAATCAGTTATTACCAAATGTTGCGTCATTGAACACGTTGACAAAGTTCAAATATGTTGATACGAATACACGTACTGTGTGTTATCACAAAATATTGTTAAAATATGTGAACATATTGAGATGTTTCAAACTTATGCCCATAGAAACATTCATACCTGCCATAAAGTCGTTTAAGTAATTTAAAAGCATTAGGTAGTTAAGTTAGTATTATGGCCTCACTTGTTGGCTTTACATTTTTTAAAAAAAAAGTCTTCGTAGTTTTATTAAATTCCAAATATCCTTTATTAAAGTTATTTTTTATATTATGTTACAAAGTCGTAAGTCATAGTTTTTAAAGTCGTTGATTTGCATTACCAATTCCTTAAGTCACACTGTTATAGTCACATATAACAAAGGCTGTTTAAAAACAGATAAAAACAAAAACATTTCAAATTTAATTATAACTTCATTAAATGTCTTAAAATAAGATATGTAAAAAATCATTAACAGTCGATGATATCACATTATCAAACCATAGCTGTAGGCGCCCAGCCGTAGCAACATTAACAAATTCTGTTTTATACTTGTTTCAAACCCTTTTCTTAAATTAATAATCGTATTACAATGTTTTCAAACTGCAAATGTTAAGTCATTAAGCCGTTAGTTATATATGACCAAATCCTGCATTTATAATGACTGACTGTCAGAATGTTTTGACGTCATAAATATGATGGTCGTTCAAGTAATACGTCATCTCAAAATCTTTTTCACATCCATATGTTAGCATTCGTCAGTTTTCAATATATGACTACACCTGTCATTGAATGCAACTTCTAAAATTTTGAAAAAAACATTTTAAAATTCTCGACTGAAAGTTTGTACTTTGACGGCACCTTGTATTGAAATTTGTTTGCGAGCCAAGAAATGTAGTCATATTGGCAAGAAATACTGAATAGTCACAGTCATCATCTGATTCTAAGGGTTTTCTCTCAAAATACGCACATAAAAGGATGCTTTTTTTATTGTCGGCATCAACTATATCTTCCTGCATGCATCTATTTTATCTCCGTTGTTAAAAACGCCATATAAACAGCAAATATCCATCAGCCATTCGTCACTTTGAATATATTTCTATAAATGCACAGCGCATCCATTTACCGTCGGACAATCCGAGTAAAAGCTTTACGAGTTTGTATTATAAGGATACACGAAATGGCTTCCAACAATATTTACATGTCATTTTTTGTCCCCGCATAAACCCGAGCAAAATATCCATACCCAAAAATACAGAAAAAAAAGGTAGAAGGGAAAGAGTGGATGGAAAACGAACATTTGTATGCGGTTTATTTTGGCGATATTTTCCAATTTCCCTTTTCTTGTCTCTTCGTGGTAACACAACTTCTTCCCACAGACATGTCTGAGCCCATTGTCCATTGGTCATCGTTCTTGCGAATTCAACGACTGTAAATTGGGATATTTTGGAGTGCAAATGCAGTTACATTACTTGCTTTCCAAAATGCTCTCAAATTTGTGAGATTGTGTCCGATTTGTTGATAATGTGAGACATTTTTTCCAAGAAATTCATAACATGCAACCATTAAACATTAGATGCCGTATTAATTACTGGAAAGTAACTTTATTATTTTTACGCATTTCCTATAAACGTGCTAATATTTTTGAGCAGTTATTCATTTATGGTATGTACAAGTTGATAATGGTGGCATTTTATATTGCACATAGCGTGATAAAACTATAATATCAAATCACTAACTGATTTGCAATTAGTAGGGATTGTAATTGTAATATGAGCATTTTAAACGTGCATCCAGTATTATTTTATTTTCGATGCACCTATGTAAATTAGGTAATACATATTAGTAAACAAATTAAGTTTTGGATAGAGTGATAAATATAGAAATACTATTTATACGTTGAATACAGAGGAGGTAATATTTTTTTGCAAAAATTAAGGTGCTAAATGTAGAAATACTGTAGAATACATTGTAATGTATTCGCTGTATTAAACAAAGTATCTACTAATATAATACTGTGTATGCACTAGGATGTCACTATACATGTAAATACAGGTTTCTAAGTTTAGAAATAACGTTTTGTTTAGATGAATATACAGCGTGGGCCAAAGCAACCAGCATATTTGAAAGCTTAAACTAAAACCTTAAAACTTTTGTGTAATTAGTTTTAACTAGTTTCTGTTAATAACTAGTTAATAGTTAAAAGGAATTGTGCTAAGGTTTTCAGTTTTTAGTTTAACCTTTCATTCCATCATGCCTTAAATGCCATCAACTGAGACATCGATTATGGTATGAAAGTTACATACGTGTTATAAACGTAGCCTCTATATTTTTCTATAAACGTATACAAATTATTTTTTAAATTCATTCCTTCTGATTATGGTTATAAATAAAAAAATAAAACATTCGTACAATTATTTTGAACTACACATTGAAAAATATTGTTTCATCAACTGAAATGTCGATTGGTAGTGTACGAGATACCTTTCTTACCCATGTTAAAAACGTGTTATAAACGTGTATTTTACATTTTATGATTCATTGCTTTCTATTATGGATGAGAATTGAATTTCTTACACAATTTCAAATTGAAACACGGTGCAACGTAATACATCTGTTGGGTTCGCATGCGTGTATTTTATGGTCAAAATCTCTCTTTTCCTACTATTTCAAAGTCATATTCTGACTTATTCTGTATTCCAAGAAGCATTTCTTCCATGGTGCTCTAACATGCTGGTCTAACAATGGGACTTTATGGTAAATCAGGATTTATCGTCGGATGCTAATTTCGCAGTCTTTTATGCTCAGGTCATGGTCGAGCGATTGAGACTGGAAATTTCATAATTAAATTTGGTCATTATTCTCGACCATTTGCACGTAAAGCCGTTTGGCAGTATCAGTTTTGTGCGAAGAAAACAATCATGACGAGGCGTTTAATGTCACCCGAAACTGTAATCTCCATTCTCTTCTTGAGCAAAGCAATTCCCAAATTTATTTTCACACGAATGAATAGGCTTATATCATTAAATCCGAAGCCACAAAACGCGATAGTTTGCCGGTCTTACAAAGTTGTAAAGCTAGCAAATCTCAGGATTAATGACCCGTAAAATTTATTTTTCCTTTTATTGTATAATATCGTTTCGTGTTTAATTATGACGTGTACAATGTCCCCGATTTTTTCCAGCTTTTCTCTATCTTCATGTACATGGCAAGCAGCGACATTAACTCGCATTATTTGACTTTAATCCCGCAGAAATACGCCTTTTTTCCCCTAGACACATAAAATATCCATTTAATGTAGTGACGCGTGTGATTTTTAGCACGGCTTCTCTGGGTTAATGAATTCCTTAACGTCTCGTCTTTAAGAAAATAAATTCTTCGCTGCAGGATTAAGCTTATAGAAATTTTAAGATTAGTTCGCTTGTTTGGACAATAACTCGAGGCTGTAGTAATGATTCCAGGGAATAAGATAATAAAATATTTCCCTCGTGCAAGCTTTTGAGAAGTATTTTATTGTACATTGTGTAGTGTTGGCACTATTGTAGTGGAAACAGTACCAGATATGGTCAGGTCAAGAATTGGCCTCATGGATTCATCCCTAACAACTTTTGTTCAGTTTAGTGAGTCCCAGGTCACCCTTCCTGTAAACTAAGTGATCTCATAATCAATGATCGAAAAAAATTTCGAATTGAGTTTTTTTTTATCAAAATTACATCAAAAATAATGGATCACGCCGAAGCATATTTGCAAAAATGTTAAATAATGTATTTTAGCCAAAACTTTTATTGGAAAAATTATGTTGATAAAATGATGTTGGTCATTTGATCAAGTATGATGACATAATACTTAAACGTCCCTGTAAATCTTTTAAGTTTAATTTCATTTCGTGTCAAAATTATAAATGGTTTGGCATTTTAAAGCCAAGTTGATTGATAGTTTACATATCTAATTTATGTGTTTGAGTTGAAATCTGGGAATATTTGGACTGATATGGGAGCGTTAAAGTATTGTCATCATCCATTTTGTCTTGCAATATACATAGAAGTGTACATAGCGTATATTTCTGGAGATTTTTCAGGAATGAATTTATATATGATGATGCAATATTAAGTAGTTTGACTATTAAGAAATGAGTACAGCAAATTATATTTAAGAACCTTCTGCGGTAAACAAAGTTATTCCTTGGTCATGAAGTTTTTAAAATTATTTACATTTTTGTACGGTTTTGAGGAATACATTTATTCGAAGATGCAATAATTTATAACCATTTATAAATAATCAAACTGTGCAGTTGGATTCAACATTTTTTGTAAACGTGCTAATATTGACGTTGTAATTCTGATATATGTGGAGGTGCTCGCTAATTGGACTGCAACGAATTATTTATCCAGAGTTATTTTTTTCGTCTTTTATGTTTGTCCTTGCGAGCGTTTTTCCAGCCACTTAAGTGCATTACGAAACGTAAATTCTCAAATATTGAGACGTGGGAAAAGTGCTTTTTCCTGGAGTTTATGCGAGACGAGCTGAATTTTATTTCTTCCCTGCCATTAAATCCGACTTTAGCGATCGCTGAAGAATTATGACATTTCTTAATAATTGGCTTTATTTTTTTATTCTGATGTAGATGGAGGGTTCTGTAGCTCGCAAATTTTTTTTCATCAGGTTTTTTAATATGCGAAATAACACTCTCTGCCTTTGCATTTCCAAATTGCTTTTTTCCAGCTTGTGGGCTTAGTAGCGGATATTTATATGCACGCCAGATCTGGATTAATTCATAAATCTATTAAGTTATAAATATGGGCCCCACTTATATTAACAATGGAATATAGCGACGAAATCGTAAAATTGCATCGTAGCAATGCCTGAATTATTCCTGGAAACATTTAAGGTTTCTGAAATTTGTCAGTGGCTTTTAATTGGGAAATATGTCTTGACCCAGTTATTTGATAGGTCAGTTTTTTTCTGCATAATGACCCGTTGAGATACATCTTGTTATGCTATATATCGAGGCTCTTCATATACACCATGATATTGGGATATATTCAAAAATAAAAATATATTTTGAGGTACATTTTTGTGTATATACAAAAGACACTAAAGTAATTATATTTCATCAAACATATTTTGAGATATATTATTCAATATATTTAACATAACCTGAAAAGATTATATTTCATTAAACATATTTTGAGAAATATCCTTGTGTATATTTAAAATAACTAAAGAGAGTATATTTCATTAAACATGATTTTTTATAATTAAAAATATAACTTTACAATAGACAATAAAAGAGACAATAAAATAGACAATAAAAGAGTAGCTGATGACTATTAATAAATGATTATAGCAAACTATATGTAATGATATGGGGGCATTCAAATATTATGTCATCATCCATTTTGTCTTGCAGTATACAATGCATGGCAGGTTTTTTCATTAAACGTGGTCAAGTTCTGGAAATTAAGAAGTATATTTTTAAAAACTATACATGCATTTGTCCTTTCAGGTTTTTTTTTAACTTATTATAAACATTGCGAACAAATGCAGAGGGAATATAAATTTCTTATATATGGGTTTTATATTCTTGAACTTATATGTACTTTATTGGGAGAAATGATCCAGAAAATTTTAGTTGATTACACAGTTTATGAAATCTAAATTGTGGGGATGATAAAATTGCTTTTAAACGATTGAATTCTAGCATACAGTATGTCAACAGTTTTCTTAATTAAAACCGGCATATGTTAACTGTTGCATGCACTGTGTTTAATACTAGACTCATTACATGTTTCTTGTGTAATTTTCAAACTTCCAGACAGAGCTTTCTTAGCTTTAATATGTTTTTGTGCAATTAACAAGTTTGTTTTTGTGCCCTTAATGCCCAAGTTAGCTTTTGAGCAGTTTTAATTACTTCCCGCATTGAGATTTAAAAAAAATCTTCTAAGACGTTTCGGGTTTTAATTAGCTAGTTGGTCGCAAAAAATATTGAGCAATGTGAAGAGGATTTACGACAGTAGTTTAAGACAAGCTGGTTCAGTTTTCTGTACAAATACATTTATATACTATAAAGAACATTACAGGCAAGCATGAACAGGGCTCTGAACTTTGCTTACGTTACCTTATATTTGAAATAAGCTTGACACTTTCCAATTTCACCTTTTACAAAATCATTAATTTCAACTCTGTTTTATTGCGCTGCATTTCCTATGTCATGTAAGCGTACTTTCTTATTGTATTGTGTTGCGTTAAATGCATCACAGATGGCGCTGGCCATTTCTGTAATGAGTTACAAACAATATCATCGATTCCAGTTTATTTGTCCTCAATAGTTGCGAATTTAAATTAGTTCACAGACCAAAACTTGTGAATATTATTCTGGATTAATACATTTTTTTTCTGAAATTATAATGCACAATGTTTATTTACTTTGTATTATGGAAATGGATAAATTCTAATAATGATACATTTCATTTTCCTTATTAACAATATGGTAAATATGTTTTTTGCAAACGTCTATTAATGAAACGAAATCCCCTTTATCGAGTTAAAATACGTTTAAGTCTATTAAACAGCATTTCATTGCGAATTAAGTTTTATTATCGCATTTTACACAACGGTCCACGAATGCTTTGTTGGCCATTATTTTGCGTGTTCTCGCATTTTATTCGCTACACTAATTAAGGTATATGAAACAGGTCACGAATTCGTAGATTTCATAAAACCTTTGTTTTACTGACCATTGTTGTCCAGCTCTGAAACGTTACAGGGCTCTATGAAACGTTCTCATACAGCGCCACCTAGCAATCGACTTTTAAATACAGTAGAACCTTCAAAGTTGACCACCTCCCTATGTTGACCAGATTTTCAGTGACTAGACGGTCACCACATTAACTCAATAAAAGGTGAACTCTATATGTTGACCACCTGTACCTCTGTATGTTTTATGTTGAACACTTGGACAATGACACACAATAGTAATTTACTCTCTGTATGTTGACCAGCATGGTCTTAACATGTAAAATCATGGATGATGAAATGTGTTGGCTGATTGCAAAACTTATACTTGACCCTGTACATTAGTGTTACATTTCAGTGTTAAAATTTCAGTATTACTGCACATTACGTGTGGTTGTTTCTGGATACATTTGCACAACATTAGGAATACTGGAACTGCATTATGAACATTTTAATAAGATTATTCTTGAATGATTCATCAATAATGAATGATTACTGTAAATATAAGAACATGCATTACATCAATACGCCAAACCTCGTTCCATATGTTGACCGCTTGGAGTATGACACACGATAGTAATTTACTCTGTATGTTGACCAGCATGGTCTCGACATGTAACGTCGTGGATAATTAAATTCATTGGCTGCTTGCAAAGCTTATACTTGTACGCTTGTACATTAGTGTTGCATTACAGCGTTAAAATTCCAGTATTACAGCACATTATGTGTAAATGCCGGATAAATTTGCAGCACATTATCAATCCTGGTACTGCCTTATGAACATTTTAATAAGATTTATTCAGGAATGATTCATCAATGATGAATGATTACTGTAAATTTGAGTACATGTAGTACATAGAATTAAAATATTGTGTCAGTACAAGCCTCGTTCCATATGTTGACCACTTGGAGTATGGCACATAAGAGTAATGTACTCTGTATGTTGACCAGCATAATCTCAGCATGAAAAGTCATGGATGATGAAATTCATTGGCTGTTTGCAAAACTGAAAACTTATACTGTACACTGTACATTACAGTGTTACATTACAGCGTTACTATTCCAGGTACGTGTAATTGCTACAGTATTATGAACATTTTAACAAGATTATTCATGAATGGTTACTGCAAACATAAACGCATGCAGTATACATGCAGTTCACGGAATTAAAATCCTGTGTTAGTACAAGCCTCGTTCCATATGTTGACCAGGTGCACCAGTCCCTTGGGTGGTCAACTTAAAAAGGTTCTACTAAATACGACAACTAACACGGGTTTTAGATACACGCACTCGCAAGTCTCTCTGCATAAGGCGATTATTTGCCCGGATTTTATTCGCGTTTTGGGATTATCAACTTGAAAATGTCTGGTTTTAGAGAGGGTTAATGGACTAATAAGATTTTCCTGGCAATTTGTCGCGGCGCTCTCCAGCATGGAATCGGGTCATTTTTCGATTTAATTACAAGTTGGTAATTAATTTGTTCGTGCATTTAAACAGCATCATCAAGCCCGGATGGCAAATTGCATTTCGACAATGAGCGAGTGTGCCACACGTGTATCCGATACCTGGGAATCCATACGTCTGGTTGTTAAGGAGGCTTCACCCTTCTATGTTCAAGGGACCTTTAAATTAATTTCCATTGTTTACCTGACAAACCAACTCTTGGGGATTTTCGCGGAAAACCGGCTAGGTTGCGAGGAAGTTTTCTCAGTTTCTGGTTTAAAATTAACCTTTAACTCCTCGGGCGATGTCTAGGGACGAATTTGGCAAACTGTTTCCAATTGTGCGTGAAATTTTAAGTAAGTTCTGGCGAAGAGAAAAGGACTGAGGAGAAATAAATTAGACGCGAAAATGCGCTGTTTTTGGTCATTATTGACACTGGAACGGAGATAATAAGGAAAAGGGCAGAAGAAGAGGTTAGGGCATGTTGATGAAGGGTTAAAACCACATTGCCAGGTCCCCATTGTACTGTGACTACAAAATGAGTTTATGCAAACTTTCTACTTAGCCAGGATTGCCAGTAACGCTGCTAAAATAAAAGTGAACTGGCTAATGTAAGCAACTTGGCCATCTTCCTCAATTGATTATTTTCAGCGAAAATCCATTTACGAAACCCTTGTGGGGAAAGCAACCTGATGACGATTATCGTAAACATTTAAAAGCTTCGGTTTCCGTCTATCCATTTGGAAAGATTTCTGTTTACAAGTAGAATGAATACATGACTGGGTAACCACACTACCTGGAAATCATAGAATTCCCCATATGGAAAATATATAGAAAATAGATTTTTTTAATTGTATTATTTATATATGGGAAATATACCAAAATTGGTTAAATCCCATATCTTGATAATATCAGTGTTGTTTAAATGTATTTATAATATAGTGTGTCATGTATAAAATTATAAGTGCAAAATATATGGGGAATATATTGCAAAATATACACACGTTTTCATTAGTGCAATTGGAATCGAACCGGGGACAATACCATACCTGACATTTTCAGTCACCTGTTCAAGATGAAAATGCAGTGTTAAAACATGGGGTTATAATTTGTCTTGTTTGTTATGTACTATTTCCTGACTTGGTTTTTATGCCAAATAGCCCAATGCAGTGTTTACATTAAATATACATTTCCAAATTTGTTTTGCAAAAATACTTTGGTAATAATATATAGAGAAGACATTATATTAATGACATACAATGTATATCCATATTATTTTAAGAATATATTTTCAATCAGATATATTATGAAAAATATATTCGTAATATAATATGAATATATGTTTTAACTCGTTATATATTATTAACGAAATTCACATGTATTTTCTTTTCAAAGAAAATCAGAAAATTTTAAATAGCGGGACAGCACATGTATGTTTACTTGCATAAGCATTCATGAGTGGTTAAAAACATACAAGACCAATTTTTTAATTAGAAAAATCTCTAGATTGATTTAATGATAATGTAAGTCAGATTTTTTGTTGGGAATAATTATTAAAACTGCAATATATTGTCTTTGAATTCGTAAAGAGACTCAATTGCATGAATTTTTTTTTTTAAATTTTAAGTTTTTAAATTTTAAAAAGATTTGAAGATTTTGATCCACACTCAAAATATAGAAATCTTAATTTCTTACCAGTTGTTTTTACATGTCGAGAAAGGGGTCATCCAAATAACTCCTCTTCTTTACAAGAAAGCAAGTTAAATTACTTTTTCTTCTCATTTGTATTGAATACTATATTGTAGCTACCTACCAAAGCAGAATCGATTGGCATTACATGTACGTACTGTACTTTAAGGCAATTAAAATAAAACGATTTATTGCTGGACTGAACATACAGGCAATTTTCATCGAATTGAATTTTGGCCGTTTAGCAATTCACTGTCTGGATCTAACCACGGAATAATATATGCACAATGGTTCTGAACAAACTTTAATTTAAGTATTGATGAAACAGGATATCAATTATGTTTACCAAATTGTCTATAATTTATATTTGCCTGGTGACATTTTCCTTGCAAAGCATGGTTTAATTTGCGTATATTGTAAAGCTATTATTTTCGTGAGTTTGAAAACCACCATTGTGTTTTGAAAAAATACCAGCATTTACTAGCTTCATTTTTAAAGAGAAGAACGTAGTATTGCTCATACGTGCGATGGATTTTCAAATGTCATTTGCATAGGGTTTATCGATGCAGATATGAAAAAAAAACCCACCTAGCACTTTTAATTGCATATCGGAAATCAATGGCAAAAATTCACTCACACTGAGTGAAATCAAAGATTGTTTTCTTTGAGAATTCGTCGAAAATGCACGCGTAATTTTTCGTTTCGCTGATTTCCTATTGATTTTCTTTTCAGGTACGTAATTTCGATGGCTGTTTGCGTTAAATTGAACGCTGCAAAGTCTCAAACGAAATGGAAAAATTGTGCAAAAATGGCATCAATGTTATTAGGATGGCACGTCAAGGTCGCATGTTGGATGCGCCCTCAAGCGGTCAACTGAGCTTCCATTACGAAACGAAATTTACCAACAGTCAAAGGGGTTTAATGGCGTTGCGTGTAAATTATCAAGAATCAGTGCTACGGTCTTAATTATCGCAATTTATTCGTAAATGTCGCGACCCACATCCTTTTCAACAGTTCACGGTAAGCCAGTACTTAGTCGAAACGGTGTTTTGAGTTATTTAAGTGATTGAAAACGGTTGAATACATTTTAAATACCCTTTGATTTCCAAGAGTAGGCTTGTGTAATGGTTTTTTTGTGCATTAGTTTCATTGTTTACATTTATTCGAGTTTTAAACGCGTTGTATGTTTGTGCACCTGTCAGGCAGGACACATTTAGATATATCAGCTAGGACTGTATTCGAGTACTGGACAAATTAGACATTAATAGGTCCATTTTCATGTCAACATACCCTGTCATATGTGCACAAGCTTGCCTTTATGATAATGTAACAAATTGGACATAGCAGGTCCAAATTCAGTGTTTGAAGCATTTTACCCATTTAAGCAAGCATAACGCCATATAATGTACATGTAGTTAGGACAAATGGACAAATTAGTCTTCAGGTCATTATTTGGGAATTGAACATTGATGAGTTGGACATGACAGATCCATGAATATTGGACACAGTTGGACATATCATATAAATCTGTTTTCGAGAAATGGACAAATTTGACATTGTCAGCTCCATTGTCAAGTCAACGTAATAGCAATGAACACACACGACTCAGGTCAATATTTGAGAATAGAACACCTTGGACATAACGTCTATATTTGTATAATGGACTCATTTGGACCAAGCAGGTCCATATAATGAATAATTGAACACATCTGGACAATCCTGATTCATTTCAATTCAATTCAATTCAACTCAGTACTCTACTATCAGTAATTTAATACCATGTGGTAAGGGGTGTAGTCCATCAACCCAAATTAAGATTCGGTGGGTACCACCAAGACATCATTGTCAAATTGAATTTCTTGAA
>JAQGAF010001764.1:0-27812 GCA_034687865.1 Kryphioiulus occultus
CTGGCGTTGGTGATGGGCCCAATAGGTGCGAAAATAGGCCAACGTTAAAAATTCCACAAACAAACAAACAAACAAGTTTCTGCATACTATCATTGTAAAATGTGTTCGGTAATGTTCACAATTGAAGAAGTGCGAAGTGTTATTCGTTTTTATGGCTAAAAAATCTTAAACCATTCGAAATTCATAAAGAATTAGTCGACGTGTATGGTGACCGCTGTCTTTCACGGAAATCAGTGTGGAAATGGTGTGAAAAATTGAATGACGGTCGGACCCATCTCAATGACAACAAGCGCAGTGGGCGCCTTTGACTCTATGGGCAAGCGAACACATAGGGGATTATGTGGAAAAATAGTATTAAATGCTCCACAAAGTGTATATTGCAATTTCGTTACATAATGCGTCGTTCATTTTTAAATAAATAAATTACCTTAATTTTTGAACACCCTCTTATGTGTTGTATATATGTAGCGCTCAGTATTTTACTACCACGTGGTAGTTGGGTAAAATCCATATAATGTATACCCAATTTATTACCATGCACTACATTTCGGTAAAAAGACAATTACTAATTTGAATTTCTTATACAGTGTTACATAAATTGGGCGATGTAATAATTGCTGAAATTCCCGCAGTATATGTCTAGATCACGATTATAATTTGTATATTTCGATAGAAATATGTAACCCTCGATGAAAATGTGTATAAAAATGAAACGCTATACCTTAACACGTCAGAAAAAACTGGAAATATATATTTTTTAAATCTGGTTGGATTTTAAATAAGAGGCAAGCAAATAATGAAACACCTGTATCCTTCACATGTTGCCTTTGATATACAGTAAACTAACGTTAAAAATCTGACCAACAACAACATATAATTTGATAATAAGATTTTATGCCTCTGTTGTAAAAATATTTCTACTTACTTGAGGCTTTGAAATCATGCATCGACACAGTACCATGTACAGCATAACAGTGGTAAGAGGCATACAGTATATACAGGTATATACTATGTCTTACATTCAATAATAATTTAGCTTTAGAAAGAAATCATAGAAAATCGACCGGCTTTCCTCAATTTTCCCCCAGCAAGATAACTTTTGAAGACCATGTGATATAGAATGTATAGAAAATTCAAGATTCAAGGCACGCCAGGCGAATTCGCCATCTTGTTTTTGTTGAGATGAAAATTGTGAGCGTCCACGAATGCTTGCAGAGATTAAACGTAAGCTGGGTCAATTATGTCGCCAGGCTTTGGTGAATCTTGAAAATTTAGATGGGCTCCGTAGAAACCGGAAGTCGTTAGCATGAACATTTGTCCGCTAGTCCCACGTCGGAAATGTTCGCCTGCTTGGCAGTTTCCTAACCAGCACGGCTTTATCATTAATGCGGCCATTGGAAGCCAATGGCCATATTTCCATCACACGTTTGCCTCGTTTAATCCTTTTGATGCAAGATAGCACCTCGCTAAATGAATTAGCAGGGCCTTTTTCTCTCCTGGGAGCGCCTTTGCTTCTTAGTCGAAGCTTAAACACGCGGGACCTGCTTTTAATTGGATTACTCGGAGCGGAAGGAGCATTAAAACATTCATTTGCAACTTGCAAGCCTCGCTACAATACTGCAGATAATGATAAAATTTTTCATTTTCATGCTCTGCCCGCCTATACCTATGCAGCGCTTTTATGGGCTTTTTATCACGAAAAACCCCATTAGGAGAAGTGGGTTCGTTTCAGCGCAAGGGCCCTATTTCAGTAGCTGAATTAATGCC
The DNA here is from genome assembly GCA_034687865.1 of Kryphioiulus occultus. Taxonomy (NCBI): domain Eukaryota; kingdom Metazoa; phylum Arthropoda; class Diplopoda; order Julida; family Julidae; genus Kryphioiulus; species Kryphioiulus occultus. The sequence goes on from JAQGAF010001764.1 coordinate 1,768, forward strand.
CTCATTCGTGGGCATTTTTTCCCTTTGCGATTGTCTTGCCTATATATAGCTACTGTATCTGCCATCTTTTGCCAATATAAAGACCTTTTGTTTCAACGTGCAATGGGAAAACACGGTCTGAATTTTAGACACAAATTAATTCTGTACACATGCAGAGTTCAAACAACTAAGGTAGTCCCGTGTCTGCCACAGTGATACATGTAATGTGGATTACTAATTCAATGGAATATTACGTACTGTGTTGAGTTGAATTCAATTCAATTAAACCTATGAAAGCTTTATCAATTATGCGAATTTCAATGCGAATCTACATTTAAACTGTTAAAATAAGCTGCTCTACAATGATCATGTGGTGAGAAATGCATGGCAATTTTTATGTAGAAAGAATTTCTCCAAGAAATCGACCAAAAACTGAAATCGTAATGTTCCTACCATGTTGCTCCCTATAAGGACTGTGAAAGTATCAGTCTGCAAACTAAATCCTAAATAAGTGTATCGAGCAAGAGAGAAGTAGTGCTCCATAATAATTATATTGCCTGGTTTTAACGTGTTTGGAACGAATCATAAACTGAAATTAAGTTAAATGAAAAAAGCTAATGTTTTGTTTTACCAAAAATTCAGAAAAATAAAAATTAAAGTTTTGTCTGTATAAACTGTATACCATTCTGAAATGATTTTTAAATTCCATAAAGATCCGCGTCTCAATATACTAAAAATTGTATAATGGAAATAGTTTTTTTTCAAAGTGAAATTAGCAGCATGTTCGATTAAGCATTAAGTCGTACACCTTTGAACCGGATATTGCAGAAGATATTGGCTGCGAATGCCCTCAACGTTTCTAATTGAGCAAAACAGGATGTCTGTATTCAAGTTCATGTTAATTCAATGTCCATAGTCAGAATGAACAAGTCTTGTCTCGTGTACAGTACGTGTTGATCAATCGAGTTAACACAAATATTTGCAAATATTCCATGTCCAACTATGTTTTGTAAACAATCTTGAATTTGAGTACACAATCCCCTCGATCCGGACCTCGTTTAAACCTGTTAATGCTGGATATATAAATTAGGACTGTCTTAGCGCTTAATTAAAACTAGGCCTGCGAGTCAAAGTGTAGCTTAATCTGGCCTTATAACGCGTATGAATCACGGTGATTGCACCAGACTAGAAAAATAAGTTCTTGAAATTAAGCCATGAAGCTTAAAAGGTATATGATTCATTATTTTTCCCGCACCCTTATTTTTATCTAATCACTGCAAATGACACGAGTTCCATGAACATATGACTAAATTGCGTTTTCCCTATATGTATTAAACTAATTTTTAGTGCAACTTAAGAAATCAAATGGATATCGTTTGTCTATATACTGATTAGTTTAAATTCGCAGTAACTGGTCAAAAATCGTCTTTAAATGTTCTGGCCAGTATCATAAACAAGAGTATGATGGCGGCCATCTTGGTAAGAGGAATATACATGTTCATGTATATGCGTTCAGTGTGACTTTATAGGGTTAGCAGGCGCCATCTTGCTCATGAAAATACATGTACATACGATCAATAATACCGTTCGTCCATACAGTATATTGCTAATGGATTGTCATAGCTGTAATCCTTCAGGAAACCTCCATTATGGAAATTGTCTTGTGTGTGTTGTTGAACACGATTTCTTGTATAAAATCATTATCAACACGGATGTACCACACACATTCTAGACAGTAGTTGCAAATATGGCAATATAAGGTGCATGATACATGTTGATATCGTTAGTCTTTATTTGCAAAACATTGTTAGAGTATCCCAAATAATGTACTGCATGTGTTAACAACACATCGGTTGGTATTCGTGTTTCTTTGTTTGGATTCACTTAACAACACTATGTGATGGTGACACTTCGAGGACCATAGGGCCTAAAAACTTCTGTGGTCATAGGTATAAGCCTAGAACGCATGAAACCGATTAGGTCTCCTGCAGAAATAATGAAAAGTTGGTTTATCACCTTTTTCGATCGCCTCAAACGGCCTTTACCTGCAGGGACTCTGGGGGCCTCTTCCTTGGCTTCCTCCTTATCCTCTTCCTCATCTTCGGCCGATGACCATTCCTGAGATTCTCGGTTAGGCCTATCTTCTGATTGTTTTTGGCCCGTCTTCTGACACTGCTCATCACCGTCCTCTAATGTATTCTCCCGAGCGCTTGACCGTGTCTGGCCTTCGTAATGACCACCGTCTGCTGACTAATGTCCAGCGCCACTGTCGTTGTTATCGGACGGCGGTAAATCAACGCTGGATTGACCAGCGGAGCATCGATCGATACTGCGTTGTTGATGGGGTTGGTCACTCGGCTCACTCTGGACACTGAGCCTGGAGAGCGGGGGAGACGAGGGCGAGCAGGAGGAATCGCTGGGGACCATAATAGCTTCCACTGATGGGCATTTTGTCGCCCTTTCAATGGACCTTTCGACGTATCCGAAGTGCGATTCATCTTGACCATTGTCCACCTCTGAAAGGAACTGATGGGTTTCACGCTGGCTTGTCGCCGACGTGTTTGCTGAGGTAGAGGCGGTTTTCTGCTGCTCGGACACTGTCGTCCACGTGCTCCGCTGGTCAACACTTTCAGTTTCCGGCGGCTGACCACTGGCCGCATCGGACAGGAACTGCGAATGGCCGCGTTTCGAGGTAGCAACGATACTCAACTGTCTGGGCACTGTCTTCCACGTGCTCTGCTGGCCAGTACTGTCTGTCTCCAAGTACTGGCCGCCGTTGTGCAGGTACTGGGCTCGCACTGCCTCAGAGCTAACGCTGGAACACTCATCGTCTGTTTGTCGAAAATGGGTTTTTCGTGAATTTCGCAACTTCATTTCTCGGATGGTGATGGCATTATTCACGGAATCGGCTAGCTTTCGGCTAGTCCTGGTTAGGCTTAGCGTTGGGTGCACGTGCGAAGGCGGCTTATGACGGTTAGGATGGGTGCGCTGCTGGCAGCCTTCTGATGGGAGACTCGGTGGGCGAAAACAGGGTGAGTCACCCGTTGAGTCGCTGCATGCCGTTGCCCAAAATTCATTCACTGCTGGGGATGAGGTAAAAATGGCCGATAAGTGAACGTCCATGTCGCTGGGGTAATCGAAGTTTTGCAAAGTCAGTAAATCATTCTCTGCTTGATCATCCTGACAGTGGTCAAGAGCTGCCATCATCTCGTCGTGCATTTTGTGGATCTCGCCAGTGTCGTAGAAACAGGTGTCGTCCAAGAACAAATCCGGGGTCTCGTCGAAACTCCTGTCGAAACTTTTGTCGAAATTTTCATCGAAATTAGGATCGATATCTGCTGAGCCCGAGCGGGGATGACCCATGAGGGACGCGGCGAAACTGCTGACTTTCATGGCTTCGAGCAATTGAGTTTTTGATATTTATAGGAAATTTTTGTTTTGAAGCAAATGTCTCATTTAACGAAAACTGCCTAGTGGGAAATCGAAGTACTAAAATCGAAACAAAATTTGAGCATATTTGGAGCTGGTACGAAAACTTGTCAAAAAACTGAATGTCTTTTATGACAATTGATGCAAAATTGTTCAGGAAAGATAATTTAACTTTCACTGCTTTAAAAATTTATATCGAATATGTTGTTAAATTGGATTAGGAAATTTACGAATTACGATGAACAGGATGACAAGGATTGTCAAATTTTAAATTTAATTTCAAAATTGAATTTTTGAACTTTAGTTGAAAATTAGTAAAGGGAAATAAAAACGCCAAAGTTGGAAAGTTCGGCTTTTAGGAATTCTCGGAAATTTTAAATTCTATTGATAGATTCAACTGTCGAAGTTATCGGTAATTTCGTTGCAATTTGCAAAATATGAAATTTGCAATTGTTAAACTTTAAAATACACTATACAGGCAAAACTATGAACTTCGCAACTTCAGAAAACGAAAGTTGTCAAAGATTAAACTACGAGTAAATTTTTGAAAAAATTCAGCAAGATTAGTGCTTGCTCAGATGGTCATTTTTGAGTTAAAAAATTATAACTATTGAGCGATTGAAGTATGAAAGCCATGCAGGGCTGCGCAATAAATCCACGTTTGATTTCTTATCCCATTATTTATGTAGGCTTGTGAAACCGAGCTTGTATTCCTGGGTCAAGCTGGATAATCTCGGACGCTGGAGAATTTCACGGTTGACCGATGCAACGTCTTAATTCATTTAAGATGTTCCTCGAGGAGGGCCAGTGAGGCAATAGCATTTCGGTGGCCATATCGTTGCTTTGCCACCACTGGCTGCGACTCAATTTCCCGCCAATTTGGGTTGGGCCTTTTCGAATCCCCAGTTTTTTTCGGCCAACCCAAGAGAGCAGCGTGGAAGAAATATGGCCGTTGTCATAAAGCACTTTTGAAACAATGTTTGCCTTATTGTGCATTGATGGCTGTGCGCTGCTAGTTATTTTTTGTTACATTTTTCCTCCAATTTTACCTCCAAATTTAGGCCTACTTTTTAGCTGGCCAGCTCACGTGTGCGGTGTAAATCCGCCCCGAGGATTTCTAAGAAAAACTAAGGCGTAGATTTTAAGTTTTGTTCCGTGATTGCCCCGGGCCTTTGGCGGCCATTTTGATTGTTGCCTTGCCAAGCAGCCCACTTTTGCCCCCCTTTTCCCGCTAACTTGTTTATCTATGCAACTGGGACGTGTGAACTGGTCTGCATCTTCGTCGATATCCGTCAGGGGTTAGTCACACGTTTTGTGTACAATGTATTTGTTTCGGGTATTTTGGGACCCCCTCCCATATTACACTCAGAGCTACCCCTTTACTCACCATCCACCTCCTTCTGTTTTTCGCGTAATTTTGGCCCAGGTAAAAATTAAAATAGACGGTTTTGGAGCCGCCAAAGAGAGGCGGCTGAGCGGCCCAACTCTTTACAAGCCAAACTCAATTTGCATTTAGCGAGAAAATAGTGAGAGCCAAGACAATAGGGGAAAAATGATGCCAACTTTTTCTCAGGATTGGCCACACGGTGTGTCGAAATGATGGTTTCTGGTGAAATCACCGCGGTTCGGTTGCCCAGAATTGATGCGGTTTTAATGACCCGTTAAAATTGAATTTCGTTTATTGAATATCAATTCGTTGAAACATAGAGGCGATGATGTGAGATCTTTGATGACATTTTTTAGTTATGAAGTAATTAACAGGTTTTGTAGTGGGAAATGGCTGCATCCTGTGTTAGCCATTGGTATCCATTGATTATCCATTGAGATGCGTATTTTTTCTTTTAGTGTGCTACATCGACTTGAATGTACAAAATTTAAGGTGAATAATAACAGTAATAATCAAACAGTTGAAGAACAGTTAGAACAGGGATCCTCCAGATGAGAGGGAAATTCAACAAATCAATAAGACTTTGCATAGCTAGTTATTGGTTAGCACAAAAACCAAAAAATGACATGCAATTCTGTAAAGGAAATTAAGAAAACTAATCTAAATTGGTTCTTTCCTTGTGAAATTTTGGGCTCTATCTCCTGTTTATTTAATAAGCAATAAATATGGCATTGCTTGCATTGGCATGTCATATTTTAGCATTTTCAATGGTCAGGATGGTCAAGGAAATTTATTTTAAAACCTGGAAAAGTCAAATTGAAAATTTTATTTCGGGGGAACCCTGTGAAAAGTCCAAGTTAACATGACAAAAGATAAGTAACTAAATTAAAACCAGAAGTCCAGCTATAGCCATGTTTTTAGGTATCTTAAATTCTCTTATCTTATTAATTTTTCAAAAGAAGCAAACAACAACTGTACTAACATTGTATAACCGTACTGTATAGCATACTGTATACGTTCGGAAAATCCTACTAGTATTTTACAAACGACTGCATTTCTACAATGTTAGTGCAGTCATTGTTTGCATTTTTTGAAAAATTAATAAGATAGAATTTGAGATTCTTAAAAACATGGCGAAGCTGTTAAATTTAATTTAACAAGCATGTTGGTGCATGGCCATCCAAACGTGGAGGCAACAGCCAAATAAGTTCCACAGGCCTACATTACTTATGGATTTCACTCCTTCGTGGCTTATAATTTCTGGAAATAGGGTAAAAATGTATACTTTTTATCTATAGAGTAAACAAATGCATTTCTCTAATGACAAGTCTACCTGCAATGAAAATGTTTTTACGATTCAGTTTCCAAAATACATAAAACAGCTTGACATTCACTTATTTTTATTCTTTATTTTATTGGCAGCTCCCTACGTCATTTCGTCTTAATAAAGTTGCATTTTTAATTTATAATTTGCCTATAACCAGCAGTTCGTCATCTCAGAACAATCACGAAACCTTGGCACTGAATTGCGTCTTGCACCGCCATGGATAATTGATACAGTCATTTACATGTACATGCTCTTGTATAGCACCTCTCGATTCCATGCACCTGATGCCATTTATGGGCGGCCCCTGAGTCCTTGGCATCCGCAAACGAAGGCAAATTCTCACGGATCAAGAATGCGATGCCTAGGACATGCAAATGGGTCTTTTACTCCCTCAGATTCTGCAGATCTTAATATATTCCGAGCTGCCAGTCTCATCTTTGACCTTTTTCGTAAGAAACCCTCGCTGGCCCAGGGCCTGGCTCAATTTTCTTGCCATTTAAACAGTTTTTCGGTAGTCGTTGCTCCTCCAATTTTCCCTCCTCGCTGCTCCGGTCATCCCCAATGGGCATCAAAGTCCGATCTAGATGAGCGTTTGAAATAATAAATAAAATTCGGGCGTAAGGATCCCACGCCACCTCCCTGTCCCAAGGCAAATGTCGTCCGTTTTTGGCATCCTCGTTTCGCATTTTGGGCATTCCTGGCATCTCTTCGCCTGCCCACGTTACCCCGGGGCCAAAACCCATGCCACGCATCTGACCCCCGTGCATGGGTGCGTGCACACACCTCCGTCAGCTCCGCCCAATTTGCTCTCTTTTTGCATGGGTCGTGCCTTCTCACAGGTGTCTTTATGGAGCGGCCCAAATGCCTAAATGAAGAAGGCAATGCTGGTGGCTCACTGTGGGAAAATGGCCATAATGAACTGAGTGGACGGGGGTCAACCCCAATAAGCTAGCGCCGTAATTCTCGACGCCCACGCCTTGAGCTAAGCTGCTACTTCTGCCAATTTGATCGCTTAGCCCGGTAATGATTACACGTTTAATATACTCGCTCTATTACTGTATGGACTGTTGTTAGGTTTTTATGCGGAGATTTCGTTCTCACAGTCGCAGCCAGAGGATGGGAGGTCAGAGGTGAAAAAAGGTGCATTTGGAAGAGGATTTCGTACGTTTGTATGTCATGTTGAATGTAAAGGGTGGTTGCACTTTAGTCTTAACCCCATGATGCCCACTTTGTTTTGGTACATACCGATGACTACCTGAGGTCTATATGATCCCAGTCATTTTTAAGTATATAGAAGTTATACATGTATTTATTACATGGGATGGCATATTTGAAGTAAAAATAATCATGCAATTAATAAAAATTATTTAATGTAACAATGATCACACATACATGTATGTATTTTGTGCATACAAGTTGCAAAATGCAAATTTCGTAAATTTTAGAAATACTGTGCCTGACCCCATATGTTCAGAAATGCAGTTAATTCATTAGTATAGTTTTTCTATATTTTAGTGTGTCTGGATCAACAAAAATGGTAGATAACGAAATCTTTTTGATCTGATGATTTGGCATTATTGCGTGAAAGATTGGCTGACCCTATTTAACATGCCAAAAGCCTTTAGTTCTGCCAAATTTTGATTTTATTGCAACTGTCAAATAGCCATTCTAATAAAAGCAAACAAGTTCAAATTCTTCAAGAGTTAAGCATACTTTTCAAAATAGAAGAATCAATAATCTGGTATGATCAGTTAATCCATTTATCAACAATTAAATTACTATCCAGCAAGAAAATGACTAAAAACGTATTTCAGTTGATGACGCCGATGACCAACTGGGGTCTACAGTACATGTATTTGACCCCAATATGAGCTCCGTCGATCGCCAATGCCAGACATTTGTTTTTGCAAACACTGCATTGAAGAACATGGAATTATATCTATTGCTGACAGCTACCTGAAGTTTGAACTCAAAATGCTTATTTGAAAACGACATCATGCGGATTTTAAACTCCATGCATCACAAAGACCCCAAAGAAGTCATAAGAAGGTTTATGCAATTAACGTGATAATTTAAATATCATCGGTAACACGTCTTTTTCATTTTTTTTTATTAAATTACAATATCACAGTTTTGCTGTTCTCGAATTATTCGAGTCTCACGTAGCGGTTAGCATACATAGCGTGTGATGAATCACTATCTCGTGTGCATCGTCCTTAAAAAATTAATTCGACACTGGCATTAGACAGTAGACAGCTTTGAATTATTCATGAGAAAGTTAGATAAGTGATATTTTGCTCGTAGCTTACGATCTAATTTCGAAACTTGTGACGACATTAATGATGGGTTACTTCGAGTTCTGGTTCGTGCAGTCTGAACAACCCCGTTTATAACGACGATGTCACTCGCTTGGAATTTTTTTTTATTTTTTTGTTTTGTTAAGCCCATAGATTAATTTCGGGATTGAAGTAAACCCTCATAAATGCCTCGCTATTCAAATTATTTTTATGGCGTGAAATTTATCCATGATCACGATAATCTACACGAATACTTATGCTTGACGACATTTATTTGTAGCCAGACATGTTAATAGATTGACGATGAATCATTAGCGATTATCTATTTACCAGTAATTGGCAGTTGGCGAATAGTCCAGTCGAACAATTCCTCGTAAGTTTGATACCAACAGTGACCTCAATATTACCAAATTTACATCTAAACATGCTATTTGAAAGTTTTTAAAGTGTAAATGGTAACGTGTAATGGGTTGTTTTACAAAATCATCTGCAAACAAATTGTAATGTTCCAGTGGAATGTTCCAATATGTTTCTAATATCTTAATGACCCACACTGTAAACTTGCCATCTACTTTTTGTTTTCATAACAATTTGCAATATTTCGCACATACTGTATGTGTTTAATTTTTCATTTCCACATTTTTCCTTTACAATACGCTGTAATTGGATACGGGATGTGACATCTCATGCTGATTCATCCTATGAGATGAGCGAGGAATTTCATTCAGATTTGAACTGCTCGAAAAATGCGCATTTTTTTGGCAACTAAATCCAACTCAACGGCTATACATGTAATGCTTTTTGTTCCTAACAGATTGTTAGAGGTCACTTAAATGACGCATTTGGTGTATTTGGTGAGTTAAGTGAACGAACCTCGATGCAGCCAAAGTATTCAAGGAATGCAGAGAGGTTGCAACGATGCGTACCTCTTCGCCACCTATGACTAACATAATCTTGGCAATGTAAAGATAACAGAGATTAAGAACAGGCATTCGAGCAATTCTCAGAATTGCTCATAATATTCAATCATGTCACGTAAGCGTTACATATGACAACTAGATGATGTAGCGTCATGAAGGTGCAGTGCTCGCATTTCAACCATGTTCCAAAAAAAAGCTGATTACTCCATAGTCTCGACAAATATTATCATTAAAATTTAATGTTGATTTGAATAATATCGTTCCAGTTTAGAGCAACTTACTTAACGATAATTTTAAAATGATCATTGAAACATTACTATTGCCTAACCTTTGCTATCAGACTTTAATTTAAGGTCAGGTTGACAATTTGTACCCTTATCGAAACATTCTGATGAAAACATAAATGTACCCCAAGATCTGTCCAGTCTAGTTTGGACTTAACCAGTATCTGTAATTTTCCAACTTCTAATCTATCAAAATCTATCACATGCACTTCATATACATGTAGAATCAAGACATCAAAATTTATGATGCTCACTGATGAGTGACAATTATTGCTTCTACTTTTTTTTGAAGTCAACATTTTTTTTGTGAAAAATAATAACCATTTCAACAAAAAATTTTCCTTTTTGACACTGGTCTTTTGTGGTTTGCTGGGGCACACGCCACATCCGGAAGTCTTCCTCGTCGCAATTATGGGAAAGGGGTAATTACTCGATATTGGGTCAGTTTTCGGACAACAGAATGACGAACAAGATGGCCGACCAGATGCCGTGTTTTACCTGGAACCGAGTTTGGAGGCCATCTGCGCTGCATGTCCTTTAGATTTAATTGCCGAAAACGGGACAGTTTACATTGAAAATCAGAACGCGTAACATATGGCAACTGAGTTTTAGCATGCTCTTTTCTCCTTTTATTTACCATTCTGCCTAATTGGCTCGTTTGGTGGCGCCGTCTGTGCATCTCGCTGCCCATTAATACACTGACCATGAGATGTCTTGTATGCGTGGCGCCAAGACGCTGCCTATTGAACGCCCATAGACCTCCTTGAATACGATATCATTGTTTTTGCTGCCATTTACCACTTTTCCCCATTGAAAAACGAACGCCCGGCGGCCAATTGTTCTTATTTTGGGTTAACTCACGGAAATGGTTGCCCTACGGCCACTCATGTCGTTCTTCCAGAGAAGTGTGGCCACCATGATCCTCTTTTGATTTAGTGGTGAGGTGGTTTCTGAATTGTTGATAAGTTGTAAGCATTTTGGTGGTTTCTCAACTGAGATGCACGTTTTATATTCGTCAACATCAAATTCATTTACATGTATATCAGTCAGCTCTGTTTGACTCAGGCAGCCTGGCAAGTGTCAGATTTAGTCATTGGGACTGCTATTGGAATATTTTAATCAATGAATATCGAAAATTTGGAAGAATATTCCTCAAAATTTTCGATATTATAGCAGATGGGATATCATTTTAGATATTTTCTTCCAAAACTTCTCATTCCTTGTCTTACGAATCCTCCATAAGGGAAAAATATAACAATAACCGAATTGTTGATTATAATAACCGGTGGTTTTGTTCGATTGTTCGAAAATAGTTGGTTTCAAACGACGCGGTGATTCAAACAAGTTGTCTGTTCAAATCGTTGCCTTCACAGTTTGATAAAGAGGCTCGAGTTAGTCTTCCTCTAGGCTTATTGGCTCGTTACGAAATTGAAACTTCCTGGAAAGTGCATCATGCTACTTTTTATACGTCTTTCTGCTGCGTGAATCAGCTTGTCATCTGTGCATAATGAACCAGTTACATGTAGGTGTGGATTGAATGCAAACGAGGTGGCGCTGACCACACGTTGTTCCGTAATCCACTCAGCAAGGGTCAGCGGCTGCCTCGGCTACCTTCTGCGACCCTAATCTAATACACTGTCCATGTAATAACTGAGTCATGGAGGTGATTTGAAGAAAAGCTTGAAAGTCCAGCTTTGTCACCATCGGTTAACAATGATTATATGTGATGCTCATCTGCTCGGCCGCTATTCGCGGTAACCCGAGTGATCCGGTTAACCGGTGTGACTCATTATATTCTTATTTATCTGTGAACGTAACCCTTTGTTTACCAACAAAAGCCTACGCCTCAAAAACCGTTTTTGGTGATTAATCGTGAGGCGATTTTTAGATTTGTCATTGTAAATTCCACTCGAAAAGTTGCACCAAACAAAAACGTTCCCATTTTCCTAATTAATCAATAAAGCTCATTTATCAGAAGGATGTAACGAATTTTCATACTGTCCATCATTTTCTTGAGAGGACCTATGGGTTACCCTGTATATTTCCAGTAATTTACGGAGGCTCGTGTGAAAAGGAGCTAAGAATCACTTGAGGCTTCCTGCCAAGCAATGATAGGTTTGTTTGAAAAATCAAATGTCACTATTTGTTTATTTTCGTTTAAAAATCGTGAGATCTTTCAGTATGCTCGTTGAGTATTTCGACACAATGATTCAACTGATTCCTTCTCCGCACCTATTTTTCTCCGCCCAGCCCATTTATCTGCCCACGCATTAATTTTGGTTGAAATTTAGCCGATGTTCCCACAAACCGATGGGAAGGTGACGCTCGTCGTAAATTTCAAAATTTCACCTTGAAACAATGCGTTGAACTTACATTTTATGGGATTTCCCGGCAGGCGAGCAAACAATAGGCTCCAATGAGACCTAATTATATTTTATTGGTTTTGAATTACAAGTTGCGAGGCCCGAAGCACAAACTCCGATGTTGTGTATAAAATGAACAACAAATATCAATTAGATGAACGTGTTTAAAGTAATTATGAGCGTACAAGGGGCACCCAGCACCAGGACTTTTTTGTACATTTTATTCTAGCACGGAAATTTCATTCTCATTGATTTTGTTTTACAAAATTTTCAGTTTCTATAGCAGATACATGTACATACTTATACTTGTCTAACAGGAGTGTAAGCGAATTAAGCATTAATGATTCATTTCGCTATGATTTAGGTGCACTTTAATGCATTTAAGAGAAATGGTCTAAAACATTCTTTAATTATGTCAATTTGTTTCATAGTCATGCACATGCTAATTTATTTGACAAGAATGACATAAATTCAACAGATTAGTCCCTGCCGCACATACATGTATGTACATGTACATCAGCTCTATATTCATGTACACGTACTTGTAAAGTAGACATGAATGACACCTGTCCTAGCTGTGGCAATTTATTCGTTTTTTTCTTCTTCTGAGTTTATCCTGCCCTAACCGACCATATCCTAACTTATCCTAACCTAAACTTGCCTAAAAATGTAATTTATTTAGCTACCCCTAACCGCAGGCAATCACTGCCAGCCTACAAACCGTTAATTGAAGCCCACTATTTCATAGTGTCTTATCTGCAACAGGGGCTATTCTGGGGTATACAGCCAGAATTACAAAGGTTGAAATAAAATCTAAACGAAAAATCGTGACATTGTTTTCAAATTTAGGTGAAATTCGGATAATGAGCTTGAACGAAAGTCGCATCCTGTATAACATTAGCCCACGATAAGGACACGTGTTGTTCCACGTCGCACCATATTTGCATTGTTGTTTTATTGACAGTATTAAAGTGAATTGGTTGCCACCGTATACACGCGTCAAATGTTTGTTCAATCCAATATCTTAATCTGGATTGGACTAATATCAATTTACAAACAATTAGGCGTTAATAGCGCCATGGGTTTTCATCAAGCTGTTGGCCAGATGGTGACTCCGGCTCTTACGAAACCTATTAATAGGCTTTTAGAGTCAAATTCTGGGCTAGGATTTTGGCCAGGTTTCGCGATTATTTACGGTTGGGGTCAAAGACTGTCCACACAAAAATGTGCATCAAATTACCCTGTGTTTATTTTCAAGCGTTGATTTTGCGGCTTAAATCTTTGCACGAGCCGATGAATATTTATGCTATAATTAGGAGCATAATGGCGGTCGTGAGAACTAACCAGATTGTATGCCCAGCTTATTCGCTCGCTTAACATTACTTAAAAGGATTATCGTATAATAGCCACAGGCAGCTGATTTTGTTGGGGATTTAGGGCAGACGGCCGCTGGGGGCGCCACTGAAGGCAATTTTCGAGGGTTGTTTTGCTCTAAGTGTTTTTGCTTTTGAAATCCGTTGATTTTAGTAGGAAGTTGAGTTGTTTTCTTCCTCTCCACAAGACCGGAATAGGATGTACATTGTACGTGTTAAAATACACAGTACTTGATTCTTGATTTTGTAAATATATTTTTTTGAAATATACACAAAAGTACTCGCCCAATTTAAAATCTACCTAGTACAAAACAAGATTAACACAAAATGATACGCGTGTTTCTACAATATTAATAATGTTTATTTCCGATCTTAGTTCCACATCTTATTTATTATGTATTTACACAAGAGAAGCCCATGTTGATTTACAGAAACAAAAATATGCAAAAATAATGTGGATTGAACATGCGCTCAACTAATGATGCATCCACGCAATGATATTTTTTTTCTGGAAATCAACTTGTACAATTAGGCTTTCGCTTACGTAATCACGTTCATATGTATTGTTACACACTTTCATTTATGGGTATCATTCTGGGACAGACTGTATGTGCCGATATACAGTACATTATACAGTAAGAACGGAAAATTTAAGTTAACATTTTAACGACAACGAATACCATGAATGAAAATTTCAGGAAATTAATTAGGCTAGTTTCTAAAATAACAAAGTTTTAAGTCATCCTTTGAAATCTTCAGGGCTTTAATCAAGTAATGTTGGCACTATTCATATTTGGAAATTCTGGAAAATTATTTCCAGTGGTGAAATGACGACAAAATATCTATAGAGAAATACGAAATGACTGTTTCAGCGCTATTTAATATTTTTAATTTCTTTATAAAACTTCGTTTCTTGCAAACTATTTGAAATTATGAAAAGAATTGGCACCATTAACACAAACGTCCTTGTCAAAATGACTGACAAAGGTAGATAAATAAGTCCGCTATGGACGCTTCGCTTCTTTTTTGCTCAGACCTCGAACAAATATATAGTAGAAGTTGAAAAAAATGGCAATTTTTTTTGCCATGCACGAAGATAAACGACCAATCGTGAAAGCCACGCGAACGGTGGTGAAATTCAAGGTAAAAATGATCTTCCCAAATAACAGCAAACAAAGCCGCTAATTTAAGAGCGCCTTAGATCCCCATTGCATCAGCGCTGGATTGGCGGTGGTCTTGGCATTAAAGTGGATCATTCACCAAATCAAAACGTACAAAAAAATAACCAAAAAAAAAACTTGAAACATCGGCATTAGGCTTATGCGTTTCCATTGAATGAACACAGTACCGAAATTCGTGCCCGATTAGGGACCACGATGCCGCCTCCTCCTGTTTGTTTCCACTCGACAAGATCTAAGTAAAATGTAATACCGGTAATAATTATTTGTGGGAAAACACACACGTCGTGGCAGATAAGGTGTGCCCCTGCTTACGTCCGCCATTTCACATTCCCTTCCGAAGGGGCCTTCGTGGCATTGGGGTGCATTCAATTACTACCGTCCCACCTCCAGCTTGAACGCTGTGTTCAACTTCTGAATGGTTATTCAAAAATAATACATCTGCATTGCATGTGATTTATTTACGATCTAAGCAATTTGAAGATAGCTTACTGTATGTTATGAATTTGAATGAATTTGTATATCATATTTGCAACATTATTAAACGCTAGCTGAATATTTGCGCGTGTGCATTTTTAAATTCTCAGAAGATGCCTATATATGTACGTACATTGGTCACATATTGAGGGCAGGTAGAATCCAAACGATACATGTATGGTACGAAGTACTCTCAACTCAGTACTCTTCAACTAAGTACTCTTCTGTCAGCACACAAATGCATTGTGGTTAGTGTCAGAACCCATGCATGGCAATTATGCAAACATCTCAAAAAATACATGTATAATACAAACAATTAAAATAAGCATGCAGTACTACAGTTGTAATACAGTACTTAAAGAAATTCACGTTACTGAGATTAATACCGTGTGACTTTTTGATTGTATCAGCCAGGCATTAGTAACAGCTTGCTCAATTTTCATTTATTGACATTATTTTAAGGTTTAATTATTTTATTGTTCTCGATATGATTTCTAATTCCTTTGCACTTTGTTTTGTCATAAGATTTGGATTGAGTATCGTCACCCACAAAATAAAAAAATGAACATGTAGTCTGATCTTTAAGAAATACATCGTTATTATTATCAAGTCATATTTTCGACTTATTCCTTTAATCTTTTTTTTTTAAATGAATGAAAATTGAACAAGCAGTTACGAATATTGCTACAACAACAAAGCAACGTGGTCTTAATCTCAATAATGTAAATTCTTAAGTATTGTATATTACGTTTACGTTTACTTAAATTTTTTCTTTTTTATTTGCTTGTTGTTACATCGTTTTGTGTATATCGTTTTGTGCTTATTTTAAGCGGATAAGTTACCAAGTACAATATTGAGTTTTTTGAGTGTTTAACAACAATCAGTTATCAAATGCTAACCGAATGGCAACCCAGCTGACGACCGCCCAAGTACGCATAGGACATTCAGTGCGGCGAAAACAATTAGAAAATTTTTTGCTAAACTTTTTTTTTGCTTTTGAACATATCCGCCTCGACCGCGATATAAAGGTGTCTGGGTGGGTGAGCCCCGTTATCGCAACTCCTGCATGGGGAGGGTGACGCATCCTGAATTTTCGTTTGGGTAGGGTTGCCTGGGGGTCAAGAAATCGACCATAGAACAAGTGTCTTTGTGTGGTCTTCGATGACCGATGCGTCTGCTTCTGAAACCGTAAAGTGAAAATTTGCGATCTACCAGGCAGATACAGATAGAGACATTCCTCCGCAATAATGTGTGAGAAAATTCCTGATTTTTGTCCAAAAAACTGGTGACATTAGGTGGGCCTTGTTTCGATAAGTCGAGCGTGCATGGACGCTTACATAATTCCTAGCTTATTTATTGCTTTGGTGGTCCGAAATGCGCTGAAACGTAACAAAGAGTCACGCTATTTATTACAGGCCGCTAATAAATAAGCTTTGGAGACACTTAGCCGTACTTAATGTTGGTCTTGATGTACGGGCTTAAATTTAAGCTTTTTTTTACGAACGTGTTCATTTTTAATGTTCTGGTAAAGCCACCCACAATTTTTCAGAATTGCGCAGCTCAAAGTAGGATTTTAGGCAGGAATTTCGCAGTAATTTACCAGCTTTTTGTGCATGTATGGTTTTTAAAACGCTATAATAGGATAACGTGCTTTCCAAATTTTGTTTTCGCCATATGTTTCCTTCTGCTTTTTATCATCGCTAAATCAGGTACCTCTAACATACATTTTGCAAACATGTCAGCAAGATGGTGATGGTTGCTGTACGTGTTTGTCATGGTGTATTTACGTTTCGATTCTGTAAGGGCATGAGCGACCAAGGCCTATATCAATACATGCAAATGCTCAGATGAATATTCTGGTGTTTCTATGTTTTATGCCGCGATAATCTATTGATAAGCACCTGTTATGTTTATTGTTACATGTTGCTATGTTATAGTTGTTGCATTGTATCTTTCGTGTTATTAATTTTTTTCTGCTATCCATTTCTGATAAAGGTAAATGGATTCATACTCCCATGGACAACCTATACAGTGCAGGCGTTATAATGAAACCAGTTTGAGGTCAGGCCATGTCGATATTTTTTGCGTTTCCTCTGAAAGACCTAAATAGTTGTGATAAAGCTAAAGATTGATAAAGATCGCATCGCTCTGAATTTAATCGTATTAAGCGATCTTTGGATTCCAGGAAAATGGCGATATAATCCGGTGAGTGAAACCCTGAATTAGTTTTATTTGTCAAATTTTATAAATCATCGATAAAAATGGATGCGGTGTTGAGTGTGTTCGAAATAATTGTTTGAAATAATAGAATGAAACAATAACTAGGATGATAACGGTGGAGGTGCATTTTAAAACCAGTTTTAATATTCGATAAAAGCCATAAGATCCAACGAGTTTGTACGTTATGTGTTAAACAAACTGACAATTAAGGGGATGCTTAAATACATCATTATTTGGAAGTTTGAAATCTACAATAAATGACCATACACTTGTACTGTATGTGTATATGGATGCATTATGATTGTAAATTTATGTATATGTTTACGACCAATATACATGTACATGTTCATGTTCACTTTTAATGCATGACGACGACGTTTAAAAACGACATTTACAGCTGTACATTACTTCATTAATTTTTAAGTAAGAACTCTTTAAATCCTTAATAACACAGTATCAAAGTTTCATTGAAACTTATAGGGTTCTGAATTGAAATTAAATTGAAAAGGTAGATTAATTTGAATTCATCGTATACATGTCCAAAATTCAAACGTATCTGTGCATGTATTTTCAATTCCTGTATCGATTCTTCCCGATTTGAAAGCATTCAGATTTTTTTATTTAAAGATAAAACAAGTAATTTGGCAATAAGGGGCAACAGTTCCCTGCGATGCATGTTAATTAACAGTGGGAATTTGTATTAGAAGTATATTAATTTTAAAATCAAAATACCGTTATTTGGGTACTAAGAATTCTATATATATCGAACAGATTCAATTTGATAGTAAGAGCATGTATCGAAGCTTTATCTGTATGTTCAATAGACTCATAATATCAACCAAGGCGTTAGGCTTATTGAAGCGCATATTGCATGGCTCTTTTTAGCCCAGGATTTTCAGACGTTTTATTGATATTACATCTGGTAAACAATTTGTGTAACTTAATACTATCGGTTCCCGCGGCGGCGCACATAATAACCGCAAACATAGTTGGCGGTTACCCCGGTGAGGCCACATACCACAATAACAGGCCAGGGCTTTTATTGTGTTTATCCGAATTTCTGGTCCTTTACGAAAGCAGGAACGTATTGGTCTTAATACGAAACATTGGATACTCTTACCGATATGCGTTGGCCGCCACAAAAAGGGGTTCACTTTGCCGGAAATGTAATTTCGCGGAAAAAAGCAAAAACCTTTCTGAAAATGTCGAAATTCCATCCCCGAGATCTTGCCCCAAATGGACGGGCTTTTAGGGCATTTTAATTCTGGACAGATGATACGGTCGCATTACCAAAGTGCTGTAATATGACCAAATAATTGCATTTTCAGCCATAGCATGAATGTAAACCGTATGGACAAAAATCAATCGTAATATCCCCTCATTAGGAGCCCCACCGAGTTCCATTGGCCAACTTATCTGCGTATCTACCATCCCCGTAATTGTAATTAAATTTCAGAAGAAATCAAATAAGTTTCATCCTGGAATTAATTTCGTTCGACTGGGCGACATTAATAAAACCCTGACATTTTTGCGTTGTTTTACGAGAATGCATGCGGTTTCGTTCGCTACCTGCTTGGAAAATAATTATCAATCTCGACGGATATTGCGTTTTTTATTCCTAGAAGCAGATTCCTGCAGCGGGTTTTTACCAATATTTATTTTCAGTATATATCTATCCCACGTCATTGCACCAATTCGAATTAATGCATGCACTAATGCTTTTAGATCTCTGCAGATTCCTTATAAGAAAAAAAGCAAAACATTTTGCCGATACATCCCAGCTTCCCAAACCTGGGCAAATTACCCAAAAAATTGGTTGTTGAAGAAAGTCAGCCAATGTGCACTGATATGAATTAATAGTGTAACAAAAAATATTTATTACTTAATTCAATCATTTTTGCTATAATATAATGAATAATATACCTTAATTGTATAAAAAATACTTTTTGTTAAGTGGTTTTGGGTAACAAGAACTTTCTAAAACGTGGTTTTTGGGTAATGAATGAAAATGTTTTGGAGACACTGCGAGTATCAGCCATAAACACGCTATCGGGCTATCGTGTCTAAGATATGCAAATATATCCTCAATGTATGCATTCATGCCTTCAATGTGTTAATAAAAGTATAACATTATACAGTAAGTTTTCAACATGTGAGGGCTGCTACATATATAGTTGCATTTTGACAAGATGTTGGATATCTGAATTCTGATTTCTTGTACCGGTATACATTCCGCATCGTAAGTTTACACGTTTTTTTCGTGTCGGATGTAGCATCTTTTGTCTGTACAACCGTACCACCTTGATATACGCAAGCAAATTTCACATGAGCTTAGCAAATGTTCAGAAAACGTTCTATTTTTGACGCGCTAAACCAATTCCTTCTCGCTGACATTAATAGAAGCATTTTTAAAATAATGCATGATTATCACGAGTAATCGATATGCGCATGCATAGAAAATTGCGGTGATCTCATAATTGCTTTAATGTATATCGTGTAATTAGATGTATTTCAGAACATTTGTGAAAAAGGGCTCAATGCAAAAAGTTTTCAAAATTGCGTATTCGTCATAGCTCTAAAACGGGGTTTAATGATGGAAATCGACGATTAAAACCAATTCCGAGTCGGTGTCATGAGTTTGCGAAAACAGCCAATCGGATTATGGCAAAAAAGCCAAGTGGCGCTCCAGCTAAAGGATTTTTCGGTGTTTTTTCTCCATAGTAGAGCATTGGAGCGATCTTCTAGTCCACGATGATGATAATACATTTTCCGTTGAATGTAATTTCGTTTCCCTGTCTGCTTCCTGCAATTCTATCACAATTTATCACCCGTTTAGTGTTTTTTTGCGGTGCTGCTATTGCAGGCTCATCTGATAGCAGCAGAGGACCCTAACCGTTATACCGGTTTCACTTTCAATATTGGAGGCCCCAGATAGAGAGACGCTATAAAATCCCCTTCGTAGATATAAAACGCTGTGTTTTATCGGAAGGCAAAGTGGCTCAAGAAGTAAAGGCTGATTCACGGTGATAATGATGAAACATTGGGGCCAGACTAAGCCTACTTTCTACTTTCGTCTTCCCAATATTGTAAGCCCATTTGACAACCATCACCATGCAAATGAAGTAATACCATTGGCACATGGCTGAAAAACTGTGCCAACTACCCAAAACGCCAGTCGGGCTTCTAACGCTGCACCTTTGTAAAACAATAACACTCTGGTTAAGTACAAAGAAATGAATAAATCTTGTAATAATCTTTCAATTGTTTCTCCAGACCTGGAAAAGTCAGGGAAAATTGAGTTTCTTCAATAAATAACAGATTTTGCACAATAACAGATTGGTTAGCACAAAAATGAAGAGATAACAAGCAATTCTCAGCGTGAAAATTTGTGTTCTATCTCATGTTTGTATGTAATAAGCAATAAATACGGCATTCCTAACACGGGCTCGTTATATTTTTGCATTTTCAATGGCCAGGATGGTCAGGAAAATTTGTTTTAAAACCTTGAAAAGTCAGAGAAATGTCAGGGAAGTGGAACATGTCATCTCTGGGATAAGCCTGATAACGTTGTTAAAAATATCTGCAGATTGACCTTAATATTTTATCAAACTGCTTTGAAGAATTTTTAATTGGCTATTTTATACTGTATGTGTAAGGTTACATGGCAAAGGTATCGTGAACGACGTGATTAATCACCCTGTATGAAAACCAGTGTTTTTTTGTCATTCATGTCCGGGAATTTCGTCAAAGATAAAAGGTGCCATTGTGACCATTACAGCAAGATAGGAAGGACAACGAAACACGCACAGAAGAACATTATATTTTTCTTTCAAAAACCTAAATTAACATTAGTTTAAGATATGGCCTCAATAGACATTCGCAGAATTCAAGCACTAAACCTTTTATAGTTTCGGAGAAATTTCCAGCAACATCCCCTTCTTGAGCTGAATATGTATGCATTGACCTCGCAGTATTTATTTATGACAAAATCTCGCTTATATACGTTGCAACGCCTCACATAAATAGCGAGGTAGAAAGTTATATTTGCAGAAAATTGCGTTTTATAATTTGGTACTTTGGGTGAAAAGCTTGTTACAAATGCGTAATCGGTTATATTTTTCCATGCCCTGAATTCAGTGTGTGCCCATTAGGTATAAGTTCATTACGTATCCTTGACATTTCGTGATATCATTTTAAATTAAAAAGTAATAAAATGTAATAAGGATATAATTCGGATTATGCCCTGCTCCAAATGTGGGCTCAATTTACCCCTTTTATGATTTTTCGTTTATTTTCGTTTGTTTTTGTGCCTAACCCTCTGATGATTATACTTAGGGGTTTTTCCATCCACAAGTGTTTCTTTAAGCAATTACAACTTTGTGCAATTTTTTTTAAATCTACTATTTTGTGACTTTTCCTAATCATAGCAATAAATAAAGGGGCCTGTTTCAAAAAATACCATGTAATCAACACCGTCACAAGATGTCTTGTAAACGTTTGACTTTCTCATTTACTTTTAAACTAAAAATTGTTTATCGCCATAAACCTAATAACAACAATGCATATATTGTATATGTATTTATACTTAAAATTAACTGGTTTCCAATACCACCAGATATGCTATCAAGTAATATTTTAAGCTGATTTGTAAACTATGATTGTTTATTCAATTAAATTAAATTTAACTCAGTACCCTACTGTCAGTAATTTAATACCATGTGGTAGGGGGGTGTAGTACATCAACCCAAATTAAGACTTAAGAGTCGGTGGGTACCACCACCTCGTTGTAAAACGGATAACAACAATGCAAACATCAAGATAAAGTTGTCAAACAAAATATGACCGATTGTATTTTTAAAATTAACAGGTCTCAACCCCACCCCCCCCAATGTAGCTTCAAAGTAATTTTTTAGAGCAATCATCTGAGGACCAACCTATCCTAACCAAAAAAGCTAATTTCCCTATTTAGTTGCCCAACCGTCAGGCAAGCACTGCCAGTCTACGAGCCATTAGGAGAAGCCCACTTCCCCATAGTGTCTATGATGGAGTAGGGCATATTTCAAAAATTGTTGCCATGAGAAAATAAAATTATGGCTCGGAGCCAGGAGACCGAGTCACGAATGTTGAAATGGTTGACGAAAGTTTTCAAAATGAACTTTTTGATAGACGAAGCAAAACGGTGCCTATCAGGAGGTGGTACGCAATCTTCTCGACGGGGGGCCATCAGATGCTTCATCTATCTCTTCATTGTATCGCTGTATGCCTTATTTTCGTATATGTAAACCCGGGCCTTTCTTATTTATATTCTTCGTAGATCTTCAATTGGCCAGATCGCTTTTCTGCCAGTAATCCGCATTTTTCAATCTTGGCTGACGAACGTTGCATCGATAATGCTCGCATCCCACGAAGGAACCTCCGATTGCGGCCACCTCTATAAGGCGGGCAACGTCAAGCTTTTGCCAGGTGCGTGTGCAATTTTCTATTTTATCCGTATGAAAGAACTTTCTGAAAGTATTTTTTATTTCTCATCAATGTACAGTTAATTATATTCGAAGCATCTTCGAAGCATCCCTGCATTGGTGATCAGAAAAAAAACAGGTAAGTTCTGGAATGTGCCTGTCTCCATGAGGTGGCGCTACTTAATCAATTTTCGCACCATTGTACTGTATATCAGGAGACTCCGCTTAATATGATCGCGGATCACGTTAACATTCGTTTATTGTTATCGAAATCGCCAGGTCGGTTTATGTAATCAACAATCTGCTTATTGTTATCATTTTCCCTCATGGAGGATTCGTAAAATATGAGGAATGAGAAGTTTTGGGAGAAAATGTCTAAAATTATGTCGCATCTGTTATAAATATCGAAAATTTCGAGGAATAGTCTTTCAAATTTTCGATATTCATTAACGAAAATATTCCAATAACAGCCCCCACGACTAAATCTGTCACTTGCAAGGTTATCTGAGTCAAACAGAACTGACTGACGGAAAATGATCTTGATGTTGACGAAAATGAAACGTGCATCTTAGTTGAGAAACCACCAAAAGTGCGGAGATGACAGACACACAAAGTTTGACTAGGTTGTACATGTATGACTATAGGAGAATTTCATTAACGAACTTATACAGAAAACATTGTAAACAAACCAATATATTGGATTTTTTTAGCTATAAATAGCTAAAAATAGCTATAAATAGATTTCAAATTAAATTACGATAGTCTTTATCATTCAACTATTGTTCTCAAAATAGCCTGTTCCCAATGTGATCACATTAAGCAGAGTCCACTGTATTATTGTTCGGCGGTAGCATAGGGCACATTTCATTTGACTTCTCAGCGCTCATCTTAGAGAGGCTTTCATAGCGTCGACATAGATATGAGGGCGCTGGTGTCGCCCCCTTCTTCCCAACCCCCTCAGGCACACGTGTGTATCTGGTGTATTTTCACTCTATATATTCTCGTCGATATAGCCGGGTTTCACGCAGGGATGATCTAGGTCTGCATTATTGGCGTCCCGGTGTCTTTCTAGTGATAGATGGCGTAATTACGGCGGGAATATCTCTTGCAAGCGTAGGGCAGGTAGACGCCATGCATGCAGCGCCCCCACTTTCATCGATTTATGACAGAATCGTCGACGTCGCCATTCGAGGGACCAAAGAGGGATTTATCGTGATCGAGCCCCGATTATCTGGCACACGCTCCCATTCAGGTGCATAATATCGCCTTAAATTAATCTAGGGAGTGAAGCGTTTATACGCACCGAAAGGTCGAGTGAGGTCCTCTTAATACCACGCCTCTCACGAGGGGGCACTGCGGTAGGATAAATCCTACCATGCGATGACACGCTCTATAACCCAGATCCGTCATTTCGTTACTTTAAGTGTGGACCTCATTTGGGTGATTTATCGATGGTCAGTTAATACAATGTGGTTATAAATGGCACAAAAGTGGGGGTTTGGTTAAGCGCCGTTACCAGATCTGCGAATTAACCCCTGGCGCCATTTGCATTCAGTACACTGGAAATTTTCCCCGGTTGATGCTCAAGCCCTATTTATGAATACTCACGCCCTGGGAAAACATGGAAAAGTCAGGGAAAATTGACTAACTTTGAAAAAGTCGGGAAAATTCAAGAAATCAAGAACAGTTTTTGCATACATGTAATTAATTATTGGTTAGCATAAAAATCAAGAGATGACGAGCAATTCTGTAAAAGAAATCTAAATTTGCTGTTTTCTTGTGCAAATTTGTTGTTTCTCCTGCAAATACACTGTAATATAATCAGCAATAAATATTGCATTCCTGCATTGGCTTGCCACATTGTTGCGTTTGCAGTGGTTAGGGTGGTCATGGGAATTTGTTTTAAAGCCGGGAAAAGTCAGGGAAGTTGAAAATATCATCTTATTTCACATTTATGACCAAAGAGTTGGTCATTTCTGTTCCTCCTAAAACCATAATATTTGTAGCCCTATATTCTAAAGTTTAATTCATCCTATAAAAACACCATCTTCTTAAGCAAAATCCTACGAAGCTTGACTTTCGTGCATTTTTCTGTTAGGCTTAATTGAATTTTCCGCTTATTTGCAAGGATGCTGCTTATACACGTATCTGTTTATATCCGATGCATAAATTTCAAAATCTTCGGTGTTTTTTTTTAACCTTTGCATATCTTTATCCCGCTGATGGATACCATAACGTGTCTGTGTATCTTTAGATTCGTTAATCTGTTTTAAAGCCAGCCTAAGTTTTGTTAAGCGTTTTTCCTGACGCGCTGGCTTTTAATTATATTTTCGATGGTTCCTCTACCTTGGTAATCACCTAGCCTCTTATTTGCATAAAGAGAGAAGAGCGTTTTACTGTTATGGGGTCCCTTAACGGCCAGTATTTAGTAAAGTTATAGGCCGTGAATGTCATTAATGATGATAGCGTCGTATAAAAAACAGATAAAATCTTAAGGCCCCACACGCGAAAGAAGACTGAAAATTACCTCCATTTCCTCTTAGGGCTTTTTTAACTGATGCACTTTTTCCGCTTTTTCCCTATACTGCTCGCACAACCCAATCTCTAGTTTCGGAAAACACTGATGTCGCTTGAAATGCGACAAACAGAGATAACTGACGAAAAAACGAAATCTCGTATTTTCATTATAGAGAAAAAAGATTTGGAGGGATATAAAAATACGCTACGCTTGAGGAAGTTTGTTTTTCTTCTAAGCTGTTTTTGACATTTGCATCGACTATTTCACGACTAAGTTGATTTAGAAATACATGTACGGGGTGATCCTACCCTCATTACAAAGTATTAATTAAAAAAAAAACTTGGATACAAGGGCCAAATTTTGAAAAAAAGTTGAATATCATTTTCGCTTCTAGCGATTTCATAAATAAAAAACTAGCTTTTCTGCCTTTTTCCAAATTTGGTCCTTGTGACTCTGTCAAGTTTTTTTAAAATCAATTTTGTTAATAAGGGTAGGACTATAGGGAATATGATAACTTTGATAAAAGGATCAAAATTTGAAAAAAGGTTGTATACAATTTTCGCTTTTAGCGATTGCATAAATAAAATTAATATGAATAAAAAAACTAGTTCTACCTTTTTCCAAAATGTGACATTGTAACCTTATCAGGTTTTTAAAATAATTTTTTTATAAGGGTAATACTGTACGTTATGAGGCAGATTTTTCCTAATTCATGTTTGGTAACTGCCTTCTTATACTGACAATGTGAGGACACACCAAAAAAGGGAACAGTGCACAGTAGGGACTGTGCGACTTGACGTAGAACTACAGAACTGTGCGAACAGTTACGTAGTA
>JAQGAF010001765.1:0-27811 GCA_034687865.1 Kryphioiulus occultus
GGTCGAGTAAATCAGCACACAACTGCGTAGACAACAGTAGGAAAGGTTACCGAAGGACATCGACGACGTCCCTCAGATGAGGGCCCTAAAGTTCTCGAACGATACTAGTTTGGATTGTCCAACAACAACGTGAAGCTCTTGGGCAAGGTCGTCGCGCCCCTCTGGGCGCAGTCGGCAGCTGATGGTGGAATTTACGGCTATTCCATCATCGGCAGTGCCATCAAGAATGGTCGTCAATGGCTGGAGAGCGTGCGCCATTTGTGGAGAATTCAGGCCACCAACAAGGCAACAACGAAAACAGGGCGGTCGTTTGGCAACAGCGAAGGTTCCAACAGCACCATCAGCAACCCGGTTGGTAGCCTGAATGCTGCGGCAACCAACGCCCTTGGTACCAGCGGGGCTAGCAGTTCAGCTTTCAAGCCCGTCAATCGGTTGGTCTCTCGTTTTGTTTCTTGGGTCTCGGAGAGTCAGGCTGCCAAAATGAGGAAAGAGGCCGCCAAGACGCTGATGTACGGCCGAGGGAGCAAGCCCATCTTGGCCCTGGTCGGATTCACGCTGGCCTCCACGAAGGACGGCATCCTCACCAACAAGGACAAGATGGAAACAGTTTGCCAAGATGTCAGGGTAAATGGTCTACTGTTCCGAGTTGGGGCGTGGTCCTACCCAGAGTTTTGACCCGCATTTCCCTGAAAAATTTGTTGCATCTTGTCTGAAAATGTCAGCACACTTGCTTGGCATTATAGGACAGAGGTGCTGATAGTCAAAGACAGTTGTCCTGCGCGATAGGATAACTGTCTATGAACTGTTTAGAAACAAAGTGTTCAATAGATAAGAAACAAGTTTGTCATATCAGATAGTGATACGAATCACAAGAGAGAAATTATGGTACTGATTGGTTACCATTAGTAAGAGGAAATATAAAATAAATATGAGGGTTAGAGTTTTAATAGTGGCAAAACATCTGTAAAATCGAGGTGAGATGAGACACGATGCCAAATGTTATGTTTACTGCCTAGCATTTTTTATACACTTGCAACTTATTTGTCTGTGCAGTGATCAAAGCCACAGACCAGTTTTACACAAGCTGGGAGGACCTAGCAGATGCACACTTTGTTGTCCCTTATTCAACTTGTAACTGTTCTCAGTCGTTTGGCAGATTCACCACAAGCCTCTACAAGCCCTTAATGTCACTGTCACGCAGTAGCACGACCTCTGACACTTTAAATTTTTACCAAATTTTAAATGTCGTGACTAGACTGGGGGGGTAGCAACTACTAAAGTTCATCTCGCTACTACTCAGCGTGTGACAGCATCATGATGTTTGGTATATGGTCAACCTAACATTTGGCACTAGTGTCATCAGAGTATTGAATCTCACTAAGATTGTACAGATGTGGTGTCACTATTAACATTCCAACTCTCGTATCAAAATGACAAGTTCCTCAGGCAAATGCTGGGGAGAACCTTAATAGTACTGACACCATGCTCAATTTTGATGCATTGCACTATCACTGACAAATAACTAACCCTAAACTCCATTGCAGATTGCAATTGCTTCGATGCGGAGCGAGCAGCAAGAGTGGGACGATAACACCCGGGATGTATTCACGATTTCCTTGCAGGACCTCCAGCTGGGCGGTGTCATTGCAAAAGGTTGCAATGCCATCGTGCATGCTGCTCGCTGGAAGAGTGAAGTTGCTAGCCCAGGTGTGTTAGATTACCAGCTATTTTAGTGTCTTGTTGGTCCTTGGATCTTACCCGCAATGATGTTGGTCTTGTCGCTTCCATTGCCAGTCAAAAGGGAACGGTCGGATTCAGAGAGGTCGTGCGATTCTGGCACAGAGTCCAGCATTGAAGTTCTGTCATCTGAAGAAGATGTTGCCGACGAAGAATCCAAACCTGTGGTTCTGGGTGCAAGTTTTCCCATCCTTTCGCAGTCCTCAGAAGTCCACAATCCAGTTAGCATTGCCGATGTTTGCAAGCCATTTTACCACTATAATTTGGCCATAAAAATGATGTTCAACTACGAAGCAGAATCGAATGCACCTGCCATCCTGCGGGCAATGTACAAGGAAATCGTACCTGCGCGAGCCACGCTAATTAATACTGTGGAGAAGTGGGAGAATGGGTAAGATCGTATTCTGAATTTGCTTACATTTTAAGGTCTGCTCAATTCTTTTGCTAAAGAGTTCTTGAATCACATTCCAGAAATCATTTCCGCAAGAAACGCCTTCCGCCTCATCCTAATATCGTTGATCTCAAGTGCATGTTTGCTGACAGTGTCCCCCACTTGCCTCAGGCGATGTCTTTGTATCCAGATGCACTACCAAAGCGGATAAATCAAGACGGAGCTGGGCGAAACATGACCCTCTTCTTGATCATGAAAAGGCGAGTCGAAATTAAGGAAAAATATTTCTGGAAACCTCTGAAAAACTTGTTCTAAGACGAGTTTAGTTCAAGATGAACAAAGTGAATTTGGGGTCAATTTTTTTTAATACAGGTACCACTGCAGTTTGAAAGACTACCTGAAGCTTTATGATCCATCACCATCTACGTGTCTGCTTTTGCTCGCCCAGTTATTTGAGGGCATCGCACACATGGTGAAGCATCAGGTGGTGCATCGTGATCTGAAATCTGACAATATCCTACTGGACTTGAGCGATGGTAGAACGCATTGGACATTATTCTTGCAATCTGTTTGAAGTTCTTGTTCTCATCTGAGCTTTGCCTTAACATCTCTCAGGTCCAGACTGGCCCCAGCTTGTGATCACTGATTTTGGCTGCTGCTTGGCTGACGATAATTTGGGGCTAAAGTTACCATTCTACACAGAAGAAACTGCGAAGGGAGGAAATAGTGCGTTAATGGCTCCTGAGGTAATTAGGTTTGCAAATCTGAAAAAAGTGAGCATGTCGCAAAAATAAAATATAATCATGGTTGCATTCCCATCCTTAGGTTGCTTGTGCCCGGGCTGGACCCTACGTTAATATAGATTACAGCAAGGCCGATTTGTGGGCTGCGAGCTCTCTAGCCTATGAGATTCTTGGTAGCCCTAACCCCTTTTACCGTACTGTTGGGGCGCGGGCTCGTCTAGACAGCAGGACATATTCAGAATCAGACCTGCCAGCTTTGTCTGAAAAAGCACATCCAATTCTGGCTATTCTCGTGAAGGATATCTTAAAACGAGATCCCCGCAATGTAAGCCAGTTTTTCATGATACACGAGACCATGATTGATCAAGTCTGGCTTTGCTAATCTCATGGCGTTTTTTCCTTAGCGTCCCGATGCTGAAATTGCTGCCAACGTGTGCGAAATGCTGTTGTTTGGACCACCAGATTGGCATGCTTTGCCCAAGGCAAAGCCACTTAATAATGCTAACATCATGCATTGGTTGGTCACATTTGCTGCACAAGCATTATGTCAGGAGATACCATCGGAAAAGCAACCTAACATCAAACGCGTAGAACGTCAACTAACAATTAGTTTTTTGAGGAGAAGCAAACTAAACGCCTTAGCTGATGCAATGATGTACTTTCACAGGTATAACTTGTAGAAATTAAGATTTAAATTGGCAATTTAGTTTATAATTATGTACTTGTATAAATAAGGTAATTAAAGATGCTTAAATGTTTTAAATCTCCAAAGAGAGGGTAATGTTATCTATCTGACCTCATGCAGCTAATAAGCTAAACCTGCAGAATGGACTGATCCATTTGTCTAACGTTCTTAATGCAAATACAAGCAATTTCTTATTTTTTTCAAATGATAAGACTTAACTGAACAGGACTATCTGAGCACACAATTTTTCTCTTGAGCATATTTGGGTCGTTAATTGAAAGTTTGACATGTTAAGTTAAACAACTTCATGAGGCAATTGCAACTTAAGTTCAAAAACGAAATTCTTATGGATCTAATGGATATAATGGATCTAATTCTTATGGCCTAACTTGTGAGGTCATACATAGTGTTTGAATGCCTTGATAGGGTAAATTAAGTGAAAGAAAGGTCCTATACCAACAGAAAGTACCAGTCTACATAAAAATTCTGGAGAGTAGGGATAGATTAAAGTCCTTGATAGCACTATATACATGAGATGTTTTATTCAGTTCGTTCAATTCAACGTAGTAAAAATCGTTTGAATAAGAGGAGTGTGAGGGATGGACGAAACAATTTGTCTTCCTACCTAATACGACATGGGAGTAACCTTTTATCGTGATGCTGTTATTAGTACGACAATATATTATCAAAAAATTCGTCAGCAATTTATTGCCACCTAGTTGAAGCCATTCCAATTCATGATAGCAGGGGAAATTTTTCCAGCCATCAAATCAGGGAAAAAGGCTTTCGTATAGTAAATAAGACCAAAAAAATCACGTTTCTCTATATTTACTTATCTACGAAAATCCATCATCACTGAGACTGGCGACGTTTGGAGCTCACCCAATCCTGAATTCGACGCTTCAGGTCAATGGCTAGGACACAAAATGTTAATATTATACCCCGATCAATTATGAATTCGACACATATATAGTTATATACTTGTATAGTTGCAGCGGTCTTACCAGGTTCTAACATGTCAGCATGCAGCTCTTGACGCGTGAAAGGATCGGTGTTGGAATTGAGTAAATGACGTTCAATTATGGCCCTATCCATGACGGTTCCACTTGGTAGAATTACTGGATCGTCCATTACTGTGTCCATGAGAGGGTCTATAAAAATGAAAAAAATAGCTTCATTTATGAAGTATTTGATTACTCCTTTAAAAATTGAGGTCCCGTATGCTACATGCAATAAGCTGTTATTGTGGACATTTTCTAATTTATTCTCCTAAATCTCCCACACGTACCTCTGAATTCGTCAGGAGCGTCACTATAATCTACTTCCTTCTTCATATTCAGTAGAACGGCTTCATAAACACGGTCCGAGAGATGCTTAAACTGCACAATTTGATGCTCGCTTTTGATCATGGATTTCTTCATCCGAATAACTGCATCATCGAATAATTCTCGGCGATATGACCTCTGAAACGATAGATCAAGACGAAATTGTCAAAGGATTATCTAGTTTTTGCCAAAAACAACAACATTAGGATGAGTGGAACTTGATAATTAACAATAATTCTGATTTTGCTAACAACAAAATGATACATTAGCAATTTGTAAATGCCGAATGCAAACCCCAATACCACATGTAACGCACCTCATCGCTTGCTATCGCCTTGGCAAAGCTTTCCGAATCCAGGTGCACATAGATATCAGTAAGCTGTTCAAGCAGCCGCCTCGGTTCCCAGCAGTATCGTTCTGAATTTTTCACTTTCAGATTTTTACACTTAGATCCACACAATTGTTGTAAATTGAAATTCAGCATTGCGGCTAGTCGATTAGCTAGTTCCTATAATAAAAAATGCGAGTATTGTGATAATGCTGTACAAACAGATTCAATCTAGATTAAAAAATGAACATTGTTGACATACGGGTCTAAGGAAAGGCTCTTTAATTTCAGCAGTCAAATAGTGCAACATGTCCACTGTTTCTCTTGCTAATGTCAAGTAAGAGCGGCACTGCCGTTCGTCAGTAGCAAGTTGTCGTTGTCGAACTTGTTGTAACTCCTGGAATAATAGTTCTGAATTAGCCACGGAAATATTGCACTATACTTTCACCATGAGTTAGCAAATTCATCATTTGTTATACACTAGTAAATTTTCATAAGCCACTTTTCCATGTAACAAACATTTAAACTTGTGCAGTAGTCTTCTCAGGAGGGGAACTTACCCTGGTTTGTTGAGACCACGTTTCCTTATTTTCCATTGCTTCCTGAGCTTCGTGAATTCGTTTTAATGCATCCAAACTCTCATCAAGCAAAAATGTTGTGTCGTTCATTAACATATTAACAAATCTCACAAATTGTTTGCCGGTACTAGACAAATAATTTCAAAAAAAATTATCAGCCTTATAATTTGCAGTTCCAAGTTTCCACCCATTTTAAATCGCCAATTTTGGGTCAATTGTTTGGAAAGCAAGACAACAAAAGACTTACTGAGACTCTTCTATAATGATTTTTTTGTGCAAAGGGCTGTCCCACAAACTCTTGAAGATGATACTGATATGGCAGCGGATACTAAATTTGTCATAAAATTCGCTACTAGCTCCAGTCGTCTCCACGTCTGCATTCAATTAGCAAGCAGAATGGAATTAGGACAAATTTAAACCAGACTCTTCTATAACCTAGACACTTACCAATGTAAAATTTCATAAGAGCAGGGGCCAAATGCGTCTGAGCTAGTGGGTGGCTGAGAATGCGTTGATGTAGAATCTCGGCCCTAGGCTGCACTGCAGGAGTGGCTGCAAATACCACTTCAACTAGTTTGGCCACCAAATAAGGGTTACTAATGTATTGAGGACTACATATATAAATGATGAGGAAGGTGATGAAATCCCGAGGACATGTTTCTTCCAATGCTTGCGGAGCAAACCTGGAAACCACAATTTTTTTTTTAATTCATATTCAACAATAGGTAGCTTTTCTTATTATATCTGATATGCTGGGCCCATAGAACCAAATAAAATAATATTCAAAATAACAAAGGATAACAAGTTCAGTGCATTCATGTAACCTACTGTAGGACAAACAGCAAGAAATCTGCAATATCTTCGATGTACCAGTCAGGATAAGCTGCCAATACTTGAGGAATTGGTGTAGGCAGAGGCAGTGTTGGTCTACAATTGAAAAACAAGATTAGCCGTCTGGCAAAACATTTTTATTTACCTAAGAAAATTAGGGTGAACTTACCCATCAGGGCTAGACGACACAAGGTTATTTAAAAATGCTACAACACCTCCATAGAATGTCAGACATCGGCCTAATAAAGATTCGTCTAGAAGCCCTGCATCTGCACATGCTTTACTTTTGGAAAGTTTCTGAAAATTGAGAAATTCGTATGTTAGGAACAGTATTTGCAGAACCGTTAGCAGTGATTAGACAAATTTCATGTAACATGTGTGACGACTACTTAGCAAACCTTTTCTCACAATCAACCTATGCCATAAATAACTACAAAATGCCAGACCTGTTACAATTTTTATGTAAAGGTGTGATAAAGCCATTTACGGTCTAGAATTACCAGCATAATTTGATTGCTCTTAGAATTTTACGGTCACAAGCTCACCGAAGCATGGGATGATATTTCAAGAATAAAAACCAAGATGAAGCAAACCTTCGCTTGAGACTTCCATTTCTTAACGAGTTCACGATTTCGACCAGCAACAGGCGAATCTTTCCATTGTGCTTCGGCACTCAGAAGTTCTTCCACCATGTGTTGTATGTCTCTGATGGCCCTTAGTCGGCGCTGGTATTTCCGACAAGCGGGTAATAAAGCTAGATGTTGGCAGTGAAGTGTGAAGAAGAAGCACCGAGTTGTAAACTTGGGCTCTTGCCACGTATGAGTGGAGGATTTTTCTAAATTAGAAAGCAATGGACAAGTTAAAGAACATAGCAAGTAAAAATCAGAAAAAATCATACATTTGGCAATGGGTAAGTGGCATACTCAAATCTTCCAACCAGCTGTTGGCTTCAGGGGCAGTGCATTTGATACGAGTTTCACCAGACATATCCAAGCACCCTTTGGGATGGAATGGATAGTAAGGATCGACTGAGTCAAGCTTAATTTTTACAGCCAACTGTTGAAGTACTGAGAGAAAGTTGAGCATGAAACCATCACCAGCTACCAGCCGTTCATCCACCTGTAAATTAACAAAGGTTTAACGGTTTCAAAAAAATAAATCGAAAACACATTTAATGTAGTATTCATGAAACCAGAAACATGAATACAGAATTTCTTCTTACCTGCAATTGTGCTCGCTTTTCATTGGCTCGCAGAACGGTGGCGATGAAACACAGGGCAGCATCACGGCTGTCAGCATTTACCAAGATGGCGTGAAATATTTTGTACAATTCGCTGCGCACAAATTCAAGAGAATGACGAAGGGCTTGATTGGTCAGACGCACATTGTCAATGGTCAGTGTGTTTCCCATAAAGAATTTCTCCACGATTTTTGGCTGAAAGTTGTAAAGGAAAACGTTCATAAAATATTATCAAACGCCATTCAAGCTAAAAGTAACTATCCTATAAGTTACTGGCATTATAGTTAAATCAAAACACTTACATCGTCTTCAGCAAACACAGATAAGCCAAAAAATGGACCCAGAATGGATGCTTTCATGAGTTCCCTGCCGACTGCCTGAGTGAGAGGTTCAGGCAACCACTGGTCCTCGCGAGTAATCTTTAACAGAAATACATTCACTGAACGATGTGCTCAAAAAAACTGCCCAGGTATCAATGTGAAATTCCAATAACAATATAAATACAAATTCTAAAATGTGATACATACCAATGTACATATGGGCCTCGGCCCACTGCTAGTGCCACATCGGAGTTCACAAAGCTCGCTCAAAGCCTGAAAGAGCGGGCGGAAAGACTCAGATTCCAGTGAGCATTGCCTCATATCCTGCAGGATGCTTTGTACTAAAGGTACGAAAACCTGAAATGAGGGGATAGAAACAAAACGAAAATTCAGTCAAATTTACCTTTACCGATCAAGTTCACCTTTTGCTAAACTAGGCAACAAGACAGGATTAAACCTTACCAGTTTAAAGAGATCTTTATCCTGCCATGCTGCATAAACCAAGTCCTGCAGAAAGCCACGCGGAAGCGACTGGTCTACAAGGTAGGGAAGGAGAAGTGATGGCTTAACGCTGGACCTCGGTTCAGTGAAAACACCCTGTAGGACCAGTAGGGCGTGCAAAACACTCGATTGTCTGGCATCCGTAAGAATATCGCTGAGTGGCGGCACACTAGTCGGCTAATGGGTAAAAATTGACAAAAAAGCATATGTTCAAATGACTAAACAACGATGATAGTTACGGTCATTTCAAGAACAATCACTTTTCACTGACTAAGTTACGCTTGAAATTTTGGTCATTAACATCGTCATTATGCACTTTTTTATGTTGTATTTTTTGCTCCTTCTTGTAGCCTTGACAGAAATACAATCAATTAATTAACTAAAATAGACCTGGATGATATATGTATGTTGAAATTTCCTGAATGTAAATTAAGTGCCATTGCATAAATTGACGAGTTTGGAACTTGAAACTCGTGATTACAATTTATTTTCAGTGCTTCTGTATGCAAACTATAGGAAGTAGACGCTACATCAAATTCTCATAAAAGAGGCACACCTTGGGCGCTGTGCGTTCCTCTACACTGACTCGATTGTAAGCATCCATCAGGTACGAAAGCATCCGGGTTTCTGGACAGTCGTCTGGACGTATACACCTGGGAAACGACAGGCTGACCATTCCAACCATCGGTGAAACCAAAGGACTTGGGGTAATGCTGAGTCCGAAGGAGAAAATATCAAGGCGTTAAATTGCCATTTGGTTGTGATCGCCTATAAGCAGCATAAAACGTTGTTGCAAAAATTTACCTAGATGGACTAGTGGAAAGACTTCTTGCAGGTGAACTCCTCTGTCGTGCCTCTCGTTCTTTGTTAATAGTCACAAAAGGGCTCTCGTTGCTTACAGTAATTATGGCGATTGCTTCCATGACAATCTGATTTATGAGGTCCAAATGATTTTCGTAAGCTGTGGGGGAGTAATGCAGTTAGGTAAACGTGTGCCACGAAATTAACAAAAAAAACATCAATAATGGCACAAAACAACCTTCGTCTCCAAATTGCTGAAAGACGCTAGCCAGTTCTGGCAAAAACACCGTCTCAGAACTGCTTTCTTTCCAGGACACGCAAAAGATACGAGATAGTGCAGCCTGAACTTGCTCTTCGATTTCCTGGCAGGTGCTAGAACCCCTATGCCGCCTGGAAGATTCCTTCCGGTCAAGCTCCTCTACTTCCATGTTTTCAATACCGGAATCTACGTCCATCTGGGATAAATTGCTACAAAGAACCAGTACAATAGCAGTATTATAAAACGTTGAAGTGATTCATAAACAACATTACTACCATTGAAAACAATGACGAATGGAACTGGGAAAACCTTGAATACAGGTTGCATTTGGGAAGTATGTAATATTTTTTGCTTTGATATCTTAGAGTGAGATTTTTGTGAATAATGGTGTGAGAAAATTACTACAGAATCATGATAAAGGAGAGTGAAATTGTATTTGTAAAAATAATCTGTTATATGGTCATACCAAATATTCCGTACAATGTACTTAATATCTTGTGAAAACCTCACAAAATTCAAATTTCAAATCGGAAAAAGAAATGATGGGCAACATGAAAGAACCTTTTCCTACCTTTTCTCAAACGTGTCAATGTCGGTACAGTCCATGTTGGCAGAATCAGAAGATTGCAAATCCGATGACGGGCGATCGGGAAAGTGAGATGGCATTTCCTTCCTCAAGTCTTGAGACGTTGGGGGAGTTGCTGGCATGGCTGTCGTCATTGGTGGTGCTGGAGGAGTGAAAGGAGACTGCGCTGCAGCATAGTTTCCAGGTGATGCTGCCATGCCCAAGAGGGGATGACCAGAAAATGGAGACTGGCCACGGGATCCCCCTATGGTAGGCGATGGCGAAAGGCTGTGGACCAGCGGTGACTGCACTGGGGTTCCCTGTTGGCTCTCATTGCCTTGTTCCCCAAAACTGGATGAGGCGGGAGATTGTAAATTACTCCCTAGACCTTCGAGCCGAGCGAGTCTCCTACGACGAATCTAAAAATTATGGAGAAAAAAATCATCTTTTATATTGCGTATTCCTAGGTACTTATTACTTATTTCTGAGCATTTTTCATTCCAGGAAAAGTAAGTAGCCAAAAAAATAGCCGCAATTCGATGGCAACGCTAATCTAAATGGATACAACAGCCCGTTATTTTTGCGGTTCAGGATTGAGCTTACATGTAATGGGAACGTGATTTTTGAAAGTTTGAAAAATAAGAATTGTACCCCGCTGCATGTGTCTGGGTACTGCTTCTTCAATTAGATCTACATATCAAGTGTTAAAAAAGAATAAAAATTGTTCAGCAGTTCAACTGCACTACATGTATTTGAAATGGTGAAATAAGGCCATAATGGTTTGTGTAATAAATTTTCAAATGTTGTAAACTAAAAGTAGCAGCACAGATGCCAATTACTCATGTAGTTTTGAAAACTGATTTCCAGCATAGAGCGCACACAAAAAAAATCTCGAATCGCTTTGTCCTTCTACCAATGAGTAACAACCAGCGAACGGAAACAAATAAAGGCATTTAAAATTCCTAATGGTGAATGCCCAGTAGCCGCTTTATGGGATTCACTTGGGTGTTAGACCTCCGTCTGGTTGCAAAACATCGCATTAAATTTAACTCTTTACTCTTACTCTCTGCCAGCAGACTAAATTAGCGGTGTGCTTTGTGCACTTGCCATCTTTCACATAAAACCTTTATTATATTTAGCAGGAAAGGTGTTTCTGCAAGAAAGTCCAGGCCTTAATTATTACATGAAATGTTAACTAAATAGTGGATAAAGTAAAACTGAAACTGTCGCCCGTGATTAAGGCCCTGTTGCACCAACAAAAGTTAACCAAAACCCAAGGTAAACCTCTCGCTACCTACTGTAGCTCTAGTAATCAAACCACGTTTTATGCTAAATAAAACAATTTTAAAACTACTTGCTCAAGTAAATTAAATATTTCATTGATATACTGGATTTACAAGTTTTATCTAAACCAAAACGTGCTTCTACTCTGGCATTATAAGTTATCAAATGGACGTAACCTTGGTAATGTCGCTCGGTTTGTTGTTTGGTAATCAAGGTGTCTACAGGATTTGGTATTGCAAATTCCATGACTTGTCAATAACGCTTTCAAGACTTTACAACAATACAGTGATTTTCAGACACTTTCTCGACCGTAGTTATACCATGGACATTTGAGTAACTGATGACTTTTTAACCAAATTTTTTTTTTTGTGAATCATCCAAAGACAAAAATTCCATGACCCGAATTTCGTTTCATGACTACCATGACTGGTAGACACCCAGGTAAACATCATCTATGAAGTCCATATACACTGTCTGTGAAGTACATGTAGCTTGATTTGACTCATCTTCCCTTTGTATTTTAACCCTGCCTAATAGCTGGGTTAACTTTTCCTCAGGGTTAGCCATGGTTAACTGCTAACATTCTGTGGTGCAATGCTTTTCCTTAGGCAACTTGAAGTTTACCTTGGGTTTTGGTTAACTTTTGTTGAATGCAACCGGACCATAGCAAATAAGAGTGGGTTAATACATGTAGTTAATGCACGGTGACAAACGTAGTACAAGTGAAACTAATGTGCTGATTTGCATTAGAAATTGCTCGTCGGAAGTATGCTCAATTACCGAAGATGCCTCCAGAGTCCTCACTAGTTTCTGACAGCAAAATCACTAGACTGGGCGCCTACGAAGCTTTTGAAATGCATCGAAAACATTAATTTGCAAACGTACAAAACGATTCACAGTAGGCGTAAAGCAATTTAAGGAACTAGTCCAGCAACATAAATAGGTATTAAACTGATGGCATCAGAAAGCAGCTGTCACGCACACCCAATCTTCAACACACCCTGTACGGTTCACAACCACTGATATACCCATTTCCCTGCACACCTAGAAATGTGGGAACTGGGAACGAACTAGTAATTCATCCCACCTTATAAAATGACTGCACAATGACCGCAAACTAAAGAAGACGTTGTGAACTGCCAACGCTCAAAAGCAGGTTAAAGGTGCACGTCCAACACCTGCGGGTGGGCGGACGACAAATTTCAAGAGGAATTATGCTAAAACTGAATGGGGCAAATTGAAACTTTAATTTACTTGATAATTTTTCATCCAACCGCACAAACCGTGCAAACAAACAGGAATATTATTTAGGCCATGATTTCGCAAACCGTCTTCCATGAACAATATTCAGTGGTGCATTGCATGATTGCATTGAATACAGTCTCTGCGTATTTATTTAGGTCAAATATTCAATTCAACAAACCTATTTCCACTTGTGAGCTTCTAGAACTGCTTATACAGTATTATGTTGAGCTCTAAGAAAAGGGTTCGGGGAGTGGTGACTAGTTTCTTTCTTCGAAGGTTATGACATGAAGGATTTTTTTTTTGAATAACTAAGCATGTACGTATTTGTTAAAATCCAGCCATGGTGCCAAATTTGCGGCTCCCCATAATTTCATATCTGGCTGGGCACCGAAGGATAAAAACAGTAAGCCAAGCTTGTCAAAGGGCCTTTTGTGAGTTAAAATAGACTAGCGTCATTAACGTGCACAATACACCACTAAAATACATTTCGCCTTCCTTAAAACGTTTAAATAAATGTCTTCATGCGATAACCAAAGAGTGCAACGAATCAATCTTCGCAGAGTCCAATTAGTTACATGTATCTGAACCTGAGAAAATACATCAGCGAAAGTTCAATGTCAAAGCTATTGGCACTATTTTTGCAGTTGACTTCTTCCATGTAACACATTCAAACAACAAACAAACTTGGCTCTCGAATATTTTGTTTTCCAGAATCTCTGTTCCGTTTGCCAGGGTTTCGCTTCATTTTGCAATACCGTCGCCCTAATAATAACGATACTGAGTGGTTCATTTAAGGTCAAATTAGGCCTCACCGTGCCAACTTAGAACACTGACGTAACCTTGAAAGTGTGTGGCAATCAACTAGTGAGATGTCGAAAAAATTGCCAATGACAGAAACAAATGTATGCAGAAAAAATTACAGCTGTGGCCTAGCTTTAAGTGAACTGGATGTTGTAATTCGAAAATGTGACTGACTATGTTACACTGTACATGTTCACTGCAGGCAGCATGACTTGAAATGTTGCTGTGTTGCAAAAGCTGGTTGCACTAACCTCGTCTTTGTTTACAGACGAGCCTATGTTTTCCATCTCATCTGATATCATTAATACGAATGCCCCCAGACAACCCGAAAGGCAGTCTGACAAATTTAATTGAACATCCACAGTGAATCAGTGACGTAACATCTGTTACCCTGTGGCACGAACGAAAATCCAACGTGGATCAATTACAGGGTTCCCACAGCTTTCGTAACAAAATCCCTGACTTCCCCACTGACAAATATCAAGAAAAAAACATGGTACTGAATATACATGTAAATAATATTTTTAAATCAATACACCATTTTTAATTACAAGCAGATGCTTGGGGCCAACTGTATAGCAGGATTCAGTCTGCCATGTTGGGGCTTTATTTCATTGTTCAAAGGGCAACATCAACAAAAAACCAAGGTAATCGCCATAATCGACATATGAAATACATGTAGGCCTACCTTCTACACAGAAATTTTAATTAAAAGTTAGGAAATCCCCTGACGTATTGAGAAAATCTCAAAATTTCCCTGACTTTCCCAGGTTTCACAGCTACTGTAGGTTCCTGAATTAGTTTTTCTTTCTTTCTGTATACATGTAGACCTACTAATCAGGTTTATTTTCTGGCTGATACACAAGGTTTTCAAACCTTCAGCGTTTGGTGTCGCAATGACAACTGAACTACATGTACATGTAGGTTACAAAACAAAATATAACAGCTGTCGCAATCTAGAACATTATTCGAACGAAACAAATGAAAACTTTTTTGAGATCTCTATCCATTGATTTCTAGATTGTAGTATCATTGTGAAATAAATCATCCCTATAACGAGTGTGATTTTACGTTCACAGTAGGATATTAAGATGAATTAAACTGAAATAAGGCAGCAATTTTTACAGGAAAATTCACAGAACAGAAGGCGGCAATTGCCCAACTACTTAATGGCAATTAACCGAAATTCGTAGTCCAAATTAGCAGTGAACAGATCTGACCGATATCTGTGAAGTCCTCCGGATTTAGATCCCTACGACATGTTTTTGTACACAAATGTTTCTCTTTGGACATTGCCACTTCCAACACTTCAAGAGTTTCAAATTAGAAATGGTGCAACGCTGCCTTTTTGGGCCACGATGCAATGTCCGTAATTTGAATTGTTGTCTCAAAGTACGTCACCAAATTGCAACCTCAGACATAATGGCCATAGATTAGGCAAAGATTAGGATAAAATGATCGCCAATATTACAGATTAGCGTATACATGTAGGCTAGAACATGTTCAGTTATGGATCGTTTATGTCAGCATTGCCCTGGCATTATGCAGAAATAATGATCAACTTTAATGATGAGCCACAAACAGCTAACCGTGTTCGGAACTCATTATGAAGTCGCACGTTTAGTTGACATCATGGGCGAATTCCAAAAAGATTGGAAATTTCGAAATGGATGATGAAGTGCACGTCTGCCCTTTATAACGTATGCCGATTAACGTCTTAATTACAAGAATTGCCTGGGGTTGGGACATTTTCTCGTTTCGTGCCAAACGGTAGAACATATTTGCCGTTTCATCTCAATTAGTGGAAAACCTTATTAGGCAAGACCATAAAATAATGAACACACACCATAGCGGTTATTGCTAACGCAATGAATTGGGTAGTAAAACAAACGAACCAATCACCAGACCAGTAGGATATTCTCATTCCAGCATGTGAACTTTATGAGACAACATCAAAAGATTTCTAGTTTTTGCGTGTACAATATGCGTATAAACGTTTTGATAAGTTTGCATTAAACGCCTTAATATCTTAATAAACGAGCTTAATATCATTATTGGATGTTTGTTGCGTGGTATTTATTATCTCAAGTTAATCTACATTTTTGCCTACATGAAGCCATTTTTACTATTTACAATGTGAAATAATTGGGTATGAAAATTATAACTGGAAAATTGTGCTCCTAGCTGCCATTTGTGAGCACTTTGCACTAAACTACAGTACATGTAAGGGAGTTAGTCATTAACCATTATTACACAATATTTCATTGCTTTCACCTAAAATAAGCTACAATACAAATACTTTCTGATAATCTTGATCGCTTCCTGTTAACTGGGAGGTAGTGCAAATCCCGGAGCTGACGTCATACGCAGAATATACAAGTTTTGGTCTGTTCGTTGACACCTTTCATTGTACACACCATAAGCAAAGGTATATAATTCTGAATCACCTACGCAATTATGTAGCTGATTTCGGCATTTGCCAGAAACAAGATAACCATACATTATACGGCGCAATAGCCATTACTTGCTGGTCGGTATAATTGTCATCTTA
This sequence comes from Kryphioiulus occultus, assembly GCA_034687865.1. Lineage (NCBI taxonomy): Eukaryota > Metazoa > Arthropoda > Diplopoda > Julida > Julidae > Kryphioiulus > Kryphioiulus occultus. The sequence goes on from JAQGAF010001765.1 coordinate 16,186, forward strand.
GAAACAGCACAAAATCTGCTTGACGAATCAATGTTGCCATCGGTTATTATATGTCATTTGATATCATGTATAAGCAAGCACTTGAATGATACCGGAAAAGCATATCAACGCTAAGCAGAAATATCCTTGAATATTATGCGGTGCATTGCACAACCTTGAACGTCTACCACGAAATACTGTGTTGATGGTTCCTTGTGCAGGTTTGCAACTGGAGTTGACTAAGGTATCTTACCTTAGACTCGCCCTTCATTTATCAGTAAGTTTATCACAGAGTTCATTTATACTGCACTGCGTCACGGGATTGTTCAAGTGCTAAGGGACCTTCAATCTCAAATCTTCCGGTATAATGGGTAAAGGGTTTCCCATGACATCAATGAAAGATTAGGTGCTGAACTTACTCTCCAACTACAAAAATCGCAGCATGCATTTCAAATATCGATTGCAAGCACTGTTTGCAGATCAATGTTACTGCATGTTGTTCGCCTTCCTTCACACATTTGCTGGTTTTAACCTAACGTGGGCTTCATTGAAGCAATGACCTTTAGATAGCACAAGTTCGTACCCATCTTTTTTATGACTTGGTGTGTTACATATGCTGAAGCATTATCTGCAATATTTTTATGGCAGTTTTCATCATCGCTCACTTGAATTAATCGTCAAGCTTCAACACTTTTAAATAGAATGGTTATACAAAGCCAGAAACAAATCTATGTTTGCATAGGCTATATGTGCGTAACAAAAAAAGATAGCAAAGAATTTTCTGACGTGTTCCTCGCACTCTATGACATGAATTCAGTTGCTGAATGTGAATTCGTGAACTTATTTCAGAACTGATAATACATTCGTTCAATTAAAACATGCATAGCAGACAATTAAAACCTGGAACAGAAGATTTTAAACTACTAATCTACGTAACACACGCCTCGGTACCATTGCTTTCCCGATGAAGCAACTAAGCAGGACACAACAGTGGAGGTCTATCTTCTCAACAAACCCCAAAGTGGAATTATCAAGACAAGTAGACAGCTATCACAAACAAAGACTATAAAACTGAAAGTGACAACTTCAAAAAATAGGGTCAATGTTTATCCCCAATTCTTGTTGGTCGCCAGTTACGACTAAGTAAGTTCACTGAGGTCCACATTTTGTATTCCTCAACAGCCGTTCTCTGTCATCATAAATCCAGCATCAATCAACGTGTTCTGCAATGTCACTGGCTTAGCCCATTTAGTAGTAAAGCCAAATCTTCTTCATACCTAAAGTTTCCAATTCTTCCTATTCTTTTTATGTTATAAAAGTAGGAAGACAGGAAATTTCTTAAATAGTAAACTAGCAAAATAAATTATTTTTTGAAGAGGATGAGTTTAATGCAATTTCAATCAGAAAATTATTTAATAATCTAAATAACCCATGCAGAGCATTTCCCAACAAAGGAGTGATGTGGTATTTGGTCTACCCAGTATTATGAAAGTTAATTACAGCAAATAATTATCTGATTGCAAACGGTTTAACGTGTAATATCCTAGTGCTTGTCACGCTATAACACAATCCAAAAGCACAAGAATTGCTCGCTTAGACCAGGCCTAGGGGCAGATTTGGATACTGTTCGGAGTTATTGTTCCTTGAACAGACTGATACAGTCATGTGGTCAAAAACCTTCAAAGAAGCGCTTCGGCCAATGACATATACAGGAAATTGTTAGAGGATCGTGGAAATGACCAAGTAAAACTTCGGAAAGTAGGCCTAGAACAGCAATCGAGGCTTGTACATTGTCGAGTACTAGTAATCTACAATGTAGTACATTCGAAATGCGCATTAATTAATAGTAGGCAACACGGTGCATTACCAAAGGTCCAAATGGCTCGTTATAACATGAAAGCAACTGCAACAACAAACAAAGGGCCTTTGGAACCAAAGATCACTACTTCGCCAAGAATGCTCGCAATTTCACACGATATGGTTACACAATTGAATTTAGATCATTCTATTGCAGACCACGAATCGTCAGTTTGTTTAGATAACCTCAATAAACAAGATTTACGAATCGGTGGTCAAGGTTCCTCTGGCAACAGTCAGCGTTTTAAAATCGCGACAAGTCTAGAACGTTCGTGCGCTGTTGCAATCAGCAATTGTGCTAACAACTGCGAAGCTTCCATATCGCTTAATCCAAGGGCTACTTAGTGGCAGAAAAGTTGCCTTTTTCTCAAACAATGAAATTAGTAACAAGGTCAACAGCTGAATTGGGAACTGAATCGAATGATGACACATCGGATTTTGACGAAAGATTTGAGGTGCCTCAAACACGCAGCCTACCTCTTCTTGACTAAGTTCGCTCATTTCTCGCCTTCTTTTCAACGTAGCACTTCCAGTGAACTCCCGCTCGTTCTCAATGTTTAGAACTTGACAATCGACAACAAAAAATTGTTAAAAACTTGCTATATAACTGAAATTACACTTAAAAACCCGTGGACATTGACCGCGCGTATAATAGTTCCATCTTCAACTGTTTACACCACTAATTTACTAAACAGCAGTTCGACTGCAACGTCGCTACCTAGCGGGAGTTGCGACACGGTAAAGGCGCTTCTTCCTATAGCGCGTCGGTCTTTCAATCGATTTGCTTAGAGATTTTCTAGAAAGGTGGAAAATTCAAACGGCAGATAATCAAGGAGAATAATTTCCATGCAAGATAAAAATTAACAAAATTCCTTTAAAGGAATGAGATACTCTGTAAATAAAATTCTATTGACAAAGCTACTTTTCAGTTAATTAATCAAATAAAAACTTTAATTAGGTCCATTTATTAAAAGTTCATGCAATGGCCTTTTTACCAATACATGTACATGTTAGAATTAACTCAATGAATTCAGAAAAAAAGGTACTTGAGCTTTCACCGGTGAGCGGTTAACTTTATTGAACAAATAAAGGATCAGTGAACCACACACAGTTACTCAGCAATTGGGAAACAATTTGCACACATACAGTACAGGGTGTCTATCAATGACTGCAGTGATTTCGTGAATTTTTTGTGGCCGCATTATTAGAGATATAGCACGTGTATTTCTATAGTAACGCAGTTTTGAAATTGTCAATTTCCGGTTTATGGCAGTATTACGTCAAGCAAAATTAATGATCTCTATCTTCTCAAAAAACCCATAGCTTCTGCAGGATTGTCCGGGATGTCACGTCGGAAATAATGGTCTTCTATGCCAAAATGATTTACAAACTTGCTTCTTATATAAGTTGGTTTTTCTGAGTTGTGCAACTTTAACAGTACATGTGTGATTGGGTAATCGAGTTTGATGACATCAAACAAACATCTTTCATCGATTTGTTTGCAATTTTCCAGAGGTGGAAAATTGCAACGATTTTAATCGTTGCAATCATGAACAGGTACATGTATATCAGGAGTTACTGTCTAAATTTTAATGATCGTTAAACAATCACGATTATTTTATTATGTGGCATGAACGTAAAATTAATTTCGTGCTACTGTGATGTACGTATGCGCGAGATGCCCTTATTAAAGTCAGGATTAAATTCTGTATGCTATTCACGACTAATGCGGCACCGAAAACTATTCTTGACAGTGAACTTGAAAGCACTCGATATTCAAAGGTAAATTAATATCCACCGCGTTGATACTGCCCCATCAAAAGCACATTCAGTTATCACCTCCACTTCTATTTCTAGCAATTCGCAATAAAAACATGCCGGTTTTGATTTGCCATATGGGAGGCGAGATAAGGTCCAAAACTGAAATCAGGAAAGCAAATCTTCACTCTATCGAACTCAGGCCTCAATGAAACACCTCATTAGCATCGAAGCAAGATCGAACATGACGGAAAAAGCGTTTTTTGCGGGCATTTATCATTAGACAACTTTGCATTGGGAGAGAAGAATGACCTCTGCTCGAAAGGAGAATCTAAACTCGAGATTATTGTCAAGGTCCTTCCTAATCATAGCAGGACCAATTGCCATTTTACTTAGCATTGCAGGTAAGAGGAAACATCGATGATTTCAATTATGGCCCACATCTTCATAACAACTGCCAATGATATGTTCTGAAAATGATTTCATATCTTGCGTCTATTTCCAGCGGATGAAGGACCATTACCTCCTACCACCTGCGACTTTGACGGGGAAGGATGTTTCGATGGATTTTGTTATGAATTTCTGTATAGTGTCAGTGAATTTTCAGATGCCAGACAGCAATGCATGGCCATGCTGGGATACGACTTGCTCAGCCTTCATTCGCAGGAGGAAAGCGATTTCATAGCCAAGCTTCTGTGCACTGTCAATGCTACCTTAGGTAGGTCGTTTCATATGGTTAATGTACAATTTAATGTAAAATGTAATGTAAAATAACGTAAAATAATAGTGTTAATGTAAAATAGCACAATTTAATGTCTGTTTTGGATCTGACCTAAAGCCATTTATAAACTGGTGGTCCCCTGAAAGTGAGCAATCACTGCTAACACCAGAGCTTTGAGGATGTGCCAGTTCAGTGTTAGTGGCGATACATTATAATGTACCTTGTATTTTGGAGTCGCTTTCAAATCTTATGTAACATTTGAGAAAACACCTAGTAGATACATTAACTGTGGATCGAGGTTTTACTGACAAAGAAAAATCGAGGTTTAGCTAGCATGAGATGACAGGGCAGATTTTCTTCATTTTCCAGTAGGAGTTAATCAAAGCTTCACCAAGAGAACTAAATGATTTTTGGCTCAGTGATAATTCGCTCGAAATCCTAAATGCATTCAACCGAGGAATCAATTAAACGATAAGAACATTGTGAAATAGTAGGTGTGGAGGCAGTGCGCGGTATCGATCATGACATGCAGGGTGGGACAGAAGTTTTGTCCCCGTATATTCATGAGACAGAAGTTGTTAGCGTCAATTAATAATGCCCACGAAAAAAAATTTCAGCAAAATCACAATGACTTATAATGATTTATAGATTCTGACTCGTTTGATTTTGCAGAGGTGTTGACGGCCGGATATACCCGCGCCCTTGACATTAATGACTTGAACGGCAGTTTTTCTTGGCTCGTGAAAGATCCAGTGTTGGCTGTGATGGACTGGATGGCCGAATTCGAAAACATCAGTCTTGACCTGTATGGGGGGCCTGCTACAATAGCATTGTCCAATCGGCCGGGAAATTCACGTGAGTACCTTAGGGGCACCCCACAAGCGTCACCACTGTTTTTGAAAACTGTCATCAATAGTCAATCTTCCTCCTCCTTGAAGATTACCAAACATGGATCGCTATCTCATCCACCAAGATCGATCGCCACGCCCTTTGTAAGCGTCCAATGAACGCCACAGACAACTGGTGCCTCTCTTCGACAGTCTTTCTCAACGATGGGGTCGCCAATTGCACCGCTGAAGACACCACCACAACATCAACTTCAGAACCGTCAACCTGGACAACCCCTTTGACGACGATCACCACTGAATCTTCCGTTCCTACCATTCCATCAACAGATCCAGTAACTTCGACATCAACGCAGTGGTCAACAGCGTCATCTGCATCAACTGCGACCACCACCAGCTCCGCCCCCTCTGAAGCTACCACAACGAGTACATCAGGGTTTACAGAAACTACTTCTTCAACCCAATTCGATTCCAATGACACCACCACTCAACCCACATCTGAAGCTACAACTCAGTCTACTTCCGAGTCTACTACCCAAAATACTTCCGGTGCTACTAGTCAGTCTTCTGTCGACACTAGCAGTATATCTTCTGTCGACACTACGTCTTCTATCGATACTACTAGTTTATCTTCTTCCGACACTACCAGTCTGTCCACATCAAGTCCTTCAACAGCAACGTCCGCTTTCAGCATTGATACCACGTCGTCAACAGGCGCCTTTTGTGAGGCGACATCATTTGGGGGCTGCGATTGGCCCTTGACCCCTGCAGGAACGACCGCTGAGACCGCCTGCCCCACGAACTCTACAGGTGTTCAAATCGTGAAAGTTTTTTGGGGTCCCAATAGTGTTCAGGTAATAAGCAGAACACTAGCATGATGATTCCGTTTGTTATTGCAGGATCTGCCACTTGGTACTGCGATCCGGAAACGCTGGTTTTCGAACCGGAAGGCATTCCCAATTTCAGCCAGTGCATCAACGACTGGGTAGAAGCCATCGAGCAAGAGGCAAGTTGAAGTTGACGATATTACTTATCGCCTTTGCCTAATCTTCATTCTCGCACTTATCTGTCATCGTTCGTACGTCTCCAGGTTTTATTTGGACATAAAACGGCCCTGGAATTGGCGGAATCGATGTGGTCAAACGCCTCGGTGACCCAGGTGTTCTACAGCAGGGATTTAAGCCTCCTGCAGCAAATCATGGTGGAAATAGACAGGAAATTCCTCAACGAAACGGATATTCACATTGATGCCAACGCCATGAATCTGACTCGCATCTACTCCGAGTATTTGATATACACTTGCGACGTTCTATTGGACTCTAATCAATCTGTGGCCTGGGATCAATTAAACGAGGTAGCCCCAAAACGGAAAATTCGTAAAACAGCTTATGGTTTGCGGCACCCATTTGGCTTTGAAAATTACAAATTCAAAAGTTTTACCTGTATGTGAGGAGCGTAGTTGCAAAAGCTGGTATGCGAAAAAAAATGGTTGGGTTAAGATCGCTAATAACTGAAAAACTAAACTATTTCGGTTCAATTATTTTTGTGCCTTAAACCCTCACTTATGCAGATTTTGTTTTCGCAACATGAGACAATAACACCTTTTTTCAGAACGTTACAATTGTACGTTAATCCACACTCGATCGATGGGTTCTCGCTTTTCAACTTTTGTCGTTCAAGTCAGACTATCTAAAGCGAGAACGCAGCTTAACTGCTTAATACGGGCACATTTCACACATGATCGTGTGTGGATTAACTTATTATTCTTATCAATGGCGCACGACGCACCAGCTATAAGTACAGTTCACGTTCAGAAAAAAATGTGTTCTTGTCTCATGTTACACACACAAAAGTCTACATAAGTGCGGGTTTAAGACACAAAAACAATTAAACCGAAATAAACTTTAGTTTTTAAATTATTAGCGATCGTTACCCAACCATTGTTTTTTTCCATACCAGCTTTTGCAATTACACGTACACACCTCATGTAGAACAGAAATAACAGGCTATTTTCGATGTTAGGAGCGACCTCAGGTGGCAAGTCAGCTCTCCTTCAACGTGGAAAACGTTGGGTTTATCCTGGCTTCTGCACTGGACAACCAACAGGATAACATTCAAAGGAATAACTTAGGTAAGGAAATGCTTAGGAAAATTACATGGCATGTAATGCTAGTAGTGATTGCCGTTTTTAAGGGGCAGCAAGGCAAATTTTCCACACACTTGATTGTTGTATACATGTAGTTAGAAGTTTTCCTATTCTTTCTAATCGATTGCATACCTGATTTTAAGCCCTTTTCGTCGAAAGACGACCCAAAGACTTCTACGCTGAAAAAGGTTTCCAATTCGAGATGAGCGATGGGTCGCCTGACCAATGGCAAGGCATCACCATCTCTTTACCTGATGGATTCCAAGAAAACAGTCTTGGAAACTACACTAGCGTGGTCACAATTCTGTATTCCAACATGCAAAACTACCTGGGAGATAGTTACATGTGAGGATAACGTTCATCAACAAATACCTGTATTGATCAAAGTAGTTTCAAATTTTAAATTGTTATTTGGGACTTTGGCATTCGATGCTTATTTTCAGGGACAGCAGCTTGGACGCAGAGGTCATCACAAACGTCATAGGGATGAGCATTGGCCTGCGTGGACAGAGTGTCCACTTCGAAGAGGACGGAATCCAATTCAAGATCCCCCATTCAATCCCAGACGATACACACTACCATATTTGCTCGTTTTGGAACCACTCGAGGTATTCCTGCTTTTCAAGGTCAACTGAACATGATGAGGCACTGTAGGGATTCATGTGGGTGCCCTATTTAGGCTTCCTTCCGGTCTCTGGGACTCCAATGGGTGCACCCTTCTGGCCCAGGACTCCCAATACACCACCTGCACTTGCAACCACTTGACCGATTTCGCCATCTTGCTGGATATCAACGGAATCATAGAAACCGTTAAGTCGAGCATGTGACTGGTCAATGGTTAAGAGACGCATGGAATTAACTTGCACGATTGCGTTCGATTTCACTTTACAGATGAGTCCTCTGGAGCAGGAGATATTGAATATACTGACAATTTGCTGCGGAAGTTTATCGGCCGTGTGCTTAGTTATTTGTTTGGTCATTTTCTACAGCATAAGGTAAGTTCAATTTTGATATGACCATTTGTTTTAAAAAACATACGCGTTGTTATGCACGAAGATTATAGGATTAATGGTGCTTCATGGCAGTTTCACGACAGTTTCTGAAAAATATGGTTGAAAAAAGTGACCATTAGTGTTATCTTTCAGAATCTGTGCATTATTTGGGCTGTATTGACTTCAACGAAATTAATCTTCTTCAGAATCTTGCAATGCATCCGAACCTCTGTGACCAAAAACTTGTGCATATGCCTTCTGATCGAGGACATTCTGGTGCTGACGATGATGCAGCAAACGAGCAACAAAGTAGGCAATTTCCGGTGTTCCATTTTGCTTCATAATAAAGTTTTTAATAGGACTTCGTCTGTTCTGCAGGTGTTCTGTGGAATAATTGCTGGAACTCTGGAATACGTTCTTTTGGCCGCATTCGTGTGGATGCTGATCGAAGGAATACATCTTTATCGTCTCATGATTCTAGTCTTTGAAACTTGCCCCAGGACACTGCGATGGTACTACCTGATTGGCTATGGTAAGCTTCCACACCACCGTTGTAGTGTAGCGAAATTAAAACTAAAATAATGCATGTGTGTAGATGGTAAACTCGTACGTGTGCCTAAGGCTAAAAGTTGATTGTAAACTTGAAGGTAAAAAATAATTTTTTTCTCATTCCTGTAGGTGTGCCATTTTGCATAGTCGCCATTTCAGCGTGCGTGTACCCGCAAGGTTATGGGACAAGTCTATAGTTAGTAAAGAAATTCTCATACAGTATGATCAAATTTATTAGATTAGAACTTACCTAAAATCGACGTTGATATACCTAGAGAAATATGTACAGGTATGGCAAACCTTGATTTTTCTTTCTTTGCAGTTGTTGGCTGGATGATAAATTGATTTGGGGATTCGCAGTGCCAGTAGCGATTATAATTTTGGTAAAAAAACGTTTCTGGCATTAATTCATTATGGACATGTTAAGCATTTAACACACGTTGCACCAACCTTTGATATTAGAGAGTGACAGCTCCATGTTAAACACAGACGCGAACGCCAATTTTGTACACTCCTGGTCAAGTTAAATGAGCACATTAGGGGGTTACTTTCCTAAATAAATAATTGCAATTGAAATTGACTAATTGGTGTGCGCTTGTGCATATGGCTACCAAAACCTGCAAAACCAGTTTTGGTAGATATTTGCGGATGCGCACACCAATTAGTCAATTTCAATTACAATAATTTTTAGGATTGTCACCCCCAATTGTCGAGCGTGAAAAACGCAAATAACTTATATTAAGGTTTTAATGTAAATGTGTAATATTTGGACAATATGTATTAGAAAAATGCGTTTTGAACTAATTTTTGAAACGTGTGTCATAGAAAATCCAGCAAATTCGAAATAACTACATTAGTGTTGAATAGTGTAATTAAAAAATACTAGTTTGAAACGATATGTTGGGAGACATTGAACGTGAAATTCTCAAGTTTCTCGTCGAATTTTGCCCACTTTGAGAGAGCTGGTGAGGACGACGTCACGTGACCTTGAATACCTGACTAATTCTCTAATGTCCAAAGTCCCAGACATTATACAAGTAATTGCTCAATTAAGACGTTAATGGCATAGGTTGACGCTCGAAAATGTGTTCGTTTATCGTGACCAGGAGTGTAGAAAAATTAGCGTTCACGTACACGTGTAACGTGGAGTTGTCTCTCTCTCTATTCTAATGTCCTTACCACGCATAATTGTATTGTACGTGTATTACTTTACAATTCGTGTCGCTATTTAAGGAAATGTTTGTAACTTCCATTTACTGGGAAATTAAAGTGTTGCAAATGTTAATTATTAAAACTTTCAAAAGGTAACATTTAAGGCGACTTATTCGTGTAACATTATAATTTTTAAAGCGTTAGAAATATAGAAACAGACTGGGTTCATGGGGACAAGGGTTAAAGACAACATTCATGAAGTATTGGGTTTAAAATTATAAATTTAAGATTGGTGAAATAACAAATATCGATATAAAATAATTTCCCCGGTCTCCTTTCCACACTGTTTTAGATCAATTTCGCTATGTTGATTTTGGCCTTGAGGACGGCAAGACAGGTTAAAGTGAAAAGAACGCAGAATAAACTGGTGCAGTTCAGGCAAGTTTTGGAGTACTATTGGCAAACTCTTTAGGGAGATTGTTGACCAACTTCAAATAACTGGTTACGTTACATGACTATATATCGCAGAAAATACGTCACTGGTGCAATCTCTTTGACCTCCATCTTGGGACTAACTTGGATTTTCGGCTTCTTTTACGTCAGCGAATCCACAGTCATCTTCACGTACATTTTCACTGTTCTAAATGCTTCTCAGGTACAATATTTAAACGTATAAAGTCTGTAAATTCAAACCTCTTCCAAGTTAATTCTTACCATTTCACCGATCGTTTCAGGGCATCCTTATCTTCATCTTCCACTGCATCGTCAACGAAACTGTTCGCAAGTGCGTTTTAAGACGTTTGGCGCGATGCAAGAATTCGAAGATTCTTACGAAATACCAACCTGATGAAACCAGACAGGTGGTTAGTTCAAGCTCCATACGTTGAACAGCTGGGAAACGTTCGTACCCACGCAATCCAATTTCGTTTTTCAAGGACCTTCGTTTTCATTCATAACGGTGAATTATGCGTCCATTACAGCTGACAACGCCACAGGGCGCAAAAGATGGCCTCCAGAAATCAGACGACGGCGGCGCTGTTTGGACCCTCACGAATTCGGTGACTCTGATGACCAGTGTGGGCAGCAACAACGACCAAGGAATGTCGGCCAGATTAGCAATACCTAGGATATCAGCATCGAAATAACGTGCTTTTGAATAATGCAGCACACGTTATACAGCCTTTGCTTAAAACAAATTACATAAAAAATAATAAAATAATAAAAATGAGGGGAACTATCAAATATTCTGTAAAATCGATATAAAGCAGCAATGCATGATAATTGGCCATTTATGAATACTTGATATTGGCCTTTGAGTCTGTACGTTTTAAATTCTTGGTACTGATAGCATGCTGTTGGTTACGATCCTCACCTCAATCATTTTGTAATGCAATTGCTGAGGTACTACTACGGTTACATGCACCGTTAAGTTAACTTAAATAAAACCCAGATGTAGGTTTTAAAATATGCTTTGGACCTAGTTGGAGTGTTTTTTCTGGGTTTGCTAAACAGAACAAGAGATGCCAAAAAATTCAATCCACCTCAGTACCCTACAACCCCACGACAAAAGTCCTGCAACACACCATGTTTACTAGTACCATTCGACTTTGGAGGCAAACTGCGGAAA
>JAQGAF010001766.1:0-27809 GCA_034687865.1 Kryphioiulus occultus
TTTTGTCACAATAGTCGTGATTTACAGACCCACCACCCCATGTGCCAGCACTCGACATAATTTTCATCAAAATCTGTATACAAATTAGTTCTTAATTAATTTTTGTCACACAAAAGCACACAAGATCACATTGAAATTCCATAAATCAAATTTGCAAAACCCCTTCACCAAGATGATGACGTAATTCTTTAACTTCTCAAAGTGACTGAACTAATGGCTAGCTTCCGCTTTTGCCTTGGCCGGATGTTTATTTTTCTGTAGTTTGCGGGGGAAAAAATTGTCTTCGGGGACACCTGAAGGTAATCTCTAAACTTGATATCTATATATGAACTAAGAACCCAGACGATAGCTTAAGTTTTGGTAACTTGGATACCGTATTTTCTAAAATTTGCTTGTTATAGCCGCGAAGTGTGCTTGTTATAACCGAGAAGGATTCTATGGAAATATGCATAAACCAAATCTGCTCGTTATAAGCAGTTCGACTGTATAATCACTGTGCACTATGTTTGTATTCAGACTACAATGTATAAATGCAGACTGTAAGTGTGTTGCACTTATCTTGATTTAATTTAAAGCAGACTTGTTTTGAGAATCTGCATGGGGTTGTTTTATTCGAGTCACTGACCACATACTGGCTTTGTAGTAAATGTAAAACCAGATGCAGCGAAGCTCCACATCCATGTAGCCTCATGTTACTCACATAGCCTTGCAAACGTATGGGGAAATATGCTGAATCTGGTTTTAGAAAACCCAGATAGACCAACCCCAACTTGGTCTGGTGTGAAACTTTACAAGCTCTCGTGTAAATCCACATCACGTTGCTTTGGTGTAAGATAGGTTTTATGTAAGTTAAAGTACATGTAAGGTCACCATGTAAATTAATGACTGCAGTGGTGATAAGGGTGATTTTTTTCAGTGTAAGCTCGAGTATCTATTGTTGAGCAGAAACGTTAATGCTTTCTGAATGCTTCCTGATATTATCGTCTTATCCAGCTTGAAAAAAAAATCCAGAAAACCAGACTAAGATCAGATAGTTGTTCCACTTTTATGACCATTCTTTCTAAAATGTTTTCATCATAGGTATGATCCTCAGACTAACCAGTGGAGCAGCGACGTTGCCCCTACCAGCTCGTGTCGCACGAGCGTCGGCGTTGCTGTTTTGGACGGGTATCTGTATGCCGTTGGAGGCCAGGATGGAGTTTCGTGTCTTAATTTTGTCGAAAGGTAATTAACCAGTTTAAAACCAGCAGAGATCATGGTGCTGAGAATGCCCATCAACTTTCGTTCCCTGTGCTTGTAGGTATGATCCACAGACCAACCGATGGAACAAAGTGGCTTCCATGAGCACCAGGAGATTGGGTGTTGCGGTAGCGGTTCTCGGAGGCTATTTGTATGCCGTTGGAGGATCGGATGGAACGTCACCACTTAACACAGGTATGAGTAGTGAAATTTGCCTGACTTTTAGTGGAAGAATTGGTAGTGTGTTAGCATAAATGATGATGTGCTTGAAAAAGCAAAGATGGGAGGTGGTTGAAAGATAATCTGTGTACACTACCAAAATCCATTGTTACATTTAGTCGAGCGATATGATCCACGGACGAACAGGTGGACGCCCGTGGCCCCCATGAGCACACGGCGGAAGCATCTAGGCTGTGCAGTCTACAACAACATGATTTACGCGGTCGGCGGCAGAGATGATGCCACGGAGTTAAGCAGCGCTGAACGATACAACCCTCAGATGAACCAGTGGAGTCCGATCGTGGCTATGAGCTCACGGAGGAGTGGGGTATGTGTTCTGGAAAGATCCTCCTTAGCAGAACTAACGATAATAAAATTTGGCATGCAAACAGAAGTTTGGCTCTTGCAGCTATTTCCTTTACGGCCATCTTCAGGAACATAGTGTATATAGTAATGCAGGTTCTCATATTTATTTCATACCACTAGGTTGGCCTGGCAGTGGTCAATGGTCAACTGTACGCCGTGGGCGGGTTTGACGGCACGACCTACCTGAAGACCATCGAAGTGTATGACCCGGAACAAAACCAGTGGCGGCTGTGTGGCAGCATGAACTACAGGCGCTTGGGAGGGGGCGTTGGGGTGGTGAAAATGCCGCAGCACGAAGCAGCTCATCTGTGGTAACTGCGCGACCGCATCGCACAGTCTTCTCATACCCCGTTCTGTTTCTCTTGAAATGGTTCCAGGCTCGCTCTACGCTAGAGGCGAAGATGTTAAGGGGACACCTTGCATTTATTTTCAGCACAATTCGTCGCTGGAAAGCCAAGTCATAATGGTAACTGGAGTCGCAAAACCTGCGATCACATGGTTTGCTTCCTCCTGCTCCCGAGTATTTTTGAGGTTTAAGGAGGCAGAACTCTGTGATGCATCCAAAGACCACCGAGGCGTGTGCCACTCTTTGATCCTGTGATATTTATTTGCTACATTTTTTGGCAGCGCAAGGCTCGCTTGAGCCCATGGCTACCTCGTAGAATTGAGAATGGCTGTTGGAGCTTGATCTAATTCCTCCTTGTAAAACGTATCCCATATTGGCTTTATCCTGATGTACTCGAATTACCTATCGCATTTGTCTGGTTAGATATGGCAAACTATAGCGGCAGTTTTTACTATAAATTAGCTTACGTACTGCCTATGTTATTGTTGGGCGCTTGGATTTAGTTTGAAAACCATCCTTATTTAATGAAAGCATTAACGACCCTTGATGACAAATTCTTTAGCTTATTTTTTATCTCCTCAGGCTCGCTCTTTTCGACATTTAAATTTTGTAAAAAGAATTGGTTTAATGGAAAATACATGTATAGGATCCATTTTGCATTGAGAGAATGAGAACACTGTTGTATTGATAGGATGCACAAGTGCCAAAAATATATTTGAAAGCAATGATAAATGGTAGCCAAGCAAATATGGTGGACCTTGTCTGTGCTCGTGCATTCTATCAACAGCTCCTGGCATACCCAACTGTCCAAAGAATTACTGAACTTGTCGTAGTGTGCCGTGAAGCCATTTGGTATCAGGTGCTTTATTAGTAACTTAGAAAGGAATCTAGGAAATTCATTCAGTGTTTCAAATCTGCTTCTTGCCTGCCAAACGCTGATATGTGTTCTACTATTTGTGCACAGGAAATCCTCTTTTTGCAACTATTCGGAGTCTGTAGAAACTCGTGTTTGAGCGACTTATAATGCTATCTGTGGACATCCCAGTCAAAAACTCGGCGTAAGCGAGACACAAAATTGCGCGTTAAACCTATACAAGATTCGTGTTGAATCTATTACACCCATGTACTGTATATTTCAATGGATAAGGTTTAAGGCGGCTATAGAGTAATTGCAAAAACTTTCAAAATTTTCAACTTTCAAAAAGCCACTAGTTTTAATGTCATTAGAACTGAGCCAAATCTGGAGTATCTTTCAGAGTTTTTGCATTGCAGATGCATCTGCTTTATGACCGTCTTAGCAAGTCTTGTATTTATTTTCTACTTAAGCGGTAATTTTATGCGTTGCGTGTATTTATTGTTACTTAACGTAACTGTCCATTCGTCGTAACTGCTGAACGAATACATTGTATTTAACTTGTAAAGGTTGGCATATAAATCTTACGTTTTGCGGTAACTTTATAATTTTTCTTTTGATTTTTCTAATAGGCAGCGAGTGTCCCATTGGTGGCGGAGATGCCCATTCTTAGAAATAGCCGGTTTTGGTGGTCAGAAGGATCTTTTTTTGCGTTTTCAGCCCGTGTGCATTCACGCGGGGTAAAGGTCAGTGTTCATGTTGATGTTATCATGACTTTTGTAACACCCAACGTTGGCAACACCTATTTCACAGTTATTAATTTGGAGGGGAAAATTATAAATAGAGAGCAAGTATACGTTCTGAAACTTTTATTTTTCATTTTTTTCTCATTTTTGTAAAAGATATGCAATGTTCATTTCATTTCATGAGTTATAGCCTATGTACCATCATCATGTCATGTGACACCCAAATCTATGCTATAACACGGTGGGGAGATGGCGCCACAATCAGCTAACTTCTCAAGATGTTTGTAACTTTGTATCAAATGTTGGATGAAAAATAACATTGTAAAGATGAACAAATTTGCTGCGCGGCAAAGTTTGCACAGACAGTTCAACTGTCTAAACAAGAGTTCGTTGTAGTTTGAGAGGATGAAGAAGTTGATAAAATCAGAGTGACCGGCGGCGGATGGTATTCATTCGCAAGCTGTTCATTCAGAATTTCTCCAGCTAAATTCAAAACCGCGATTTTAAACCGCCTCTTCTGATCATTGTTCATTTCTTTCATGTCTGGAAGAACACTTTTCAAAAATGCCCAATCTGGATCATCGGTCTTCGTCTCTGTCCTTTGTATCCTTCTTGGCTCGATACATTCTAATGCAGGTGCGGCAGGTACAGGATAGTTGGGGACTGCCTTCAGAAAGAATGTCTTTGCCTTTTTCGGGGCTGGTGTTCGGAAACTGATGTCTTCAGGAGGTTTACTGGCTGCAATTTGGGCGGTATCTTGCTCTGTTTCAGCCTTGGTTACAGGCGTCGAAATACCGTCTCGTAGGTCACGGGATTTTGTAAATGGTTTTAAAAACTGTAAATACACTGAGAGATAGTATGGCTTTTTTGCCTTAGCGCCAAAGCGAGAGGCTCTAGCCAACATTTTTAAGTGTCTTGTGTAACAAGCCCTCAAATTTTTCCATCGTTCTTTACAATCTTCAACTGTAAAAAGAAGCATTAGAAAATTGAATTGCATTTCAAATTTGCTGAGAATAATATTATATAAGTAAATTATATGTTACTGAGTGGGCCTACGTACCACTTGCTGACACTTCGACAGCAATTGTCCTCCAGGCCTTGTCCTGGACATTTTTTTGGTTGTATTCTGGAGCAGTGGAATCGTATATACAAGGATGCTTTTCAATAAGAGAAACGAAGTTGATATTGAAATCGGGGTCGTCTTTCATTTTCGACTGCGAATACAAACGTGTTAAAACTTGCAAAAACAATGAAATGACAAAAGATTTGGGACTAACTTGTCCGTAACATCTGACACAAAGTGGCGCAAGCAACAATCGTCTGGCACTGACGTGACGTGTATCAAGTCGCGTCACTTCCGCCCGCACTGACTCGTGCTTACATGCATTGCACGCTACATCAACTTACGTGCCAGATCGCCAAAGAACACGAAAACATGAATCACGTCACTTCGGCGAGCGTGCGTCAAATCATGGGTCATGGGTCACGTCACTGTACACTTTGCGCATGAAAGACGCAACCCGGTGCCAAGGCTGTCGGGAGTCCCAATATGGCGGCTGGTGCTCCTGTCTAGCTTCACTGTAGCTGCCTCCATCAGCAGTCTGCAAATTCCTTTCTAACCTGATGGATGTGTGATAACTGACGTGAATATAAGCCTTCGTTTACCAAATTTCCAGCGGGATTTACATCAGAAAAACCTCTGAAAAGACAGAAAAGTGCTTCGTTTCGACCCCCAAGTCAAAACAGAAGATGCTTGGCGTCGCATTTCGAATGCAACAATGCGGAAACTTGGAACGCCACAGATCGTATTCGAAAGTCGCCAGTGTTCCAAATCCAAAATAAGGTGGTCAGCTAGTTCGGAAAAATGCGATTCTTGGCTGCTGTTTATCTGCTGATCGCGATTAAAAATAACGCTCGGATATCTGTCCCTGCCAGCGTATCGTGAATGTGGACGCGTATCGCTATCGACGACTGACTAATGCATTGTTGAAAAACTTGGCATTTTTTGCACCTGCAGTGGCTAATCATTAGTTCGACATTCCTGGAAAGTTGCTGGGACGAAAAAGCAAAGGTAAAAGCTGGCAAACTCGGACCAAGTTAGTTTAGTCGGTCGACTTGAGATGATGACGGCTGGGGACGGAGACGACGGTGCGGAGCAAGGCGAGATCAGCGCCGAAAATAATAATATTCTGCCGCAAACATCAAAGGAGAAAACGAGGCAGGCGGAAAACGAATTTGAAGCCACCTGTACGTGTAATGGAAGCGTTGAATCCAGCGAGGCAGGAGAAGACCTGTCCAAAGTTTTGCAGTGCGAAAATTGTGACCAAATCAACGATATTGAGCCAGACTGTGCTCAAGAAGTTGCCCAGGTGAATATAAACCCTTTTATCAAGCATTTCGTGAAGAACTATTATACGGTATATCCTCTGTGGCGTTGCTTCCTTTTCCCTGAGCTGATACAGTACAACTACCTAAACTAATATCATCGGGAACGGGGCTGAGTATTAGTATAGAGAGGTTATTAGTATGGAGAGGTTGGGTAGGGGCCTATTGGAAACTGTTTTATTGGTCATAAACATGTCGCCACCACAAATTCGACGTCGAGAAAACTTATTGGAGCTTTTTGGTAGTAGGCCTACCTTATATGCATTTATAAGAAGTTATTTTGATATTTTACCGAATTTTCAGTATAACATACATGTAGGCCTAAAAACTTAGAAGGCTATTAATTTGCGATAGTTGTGACACTGGCACTTGACATTAGTTTAGAAAGGAAATTACTTAAGACAGTATTTGTTTAGAGAGGGTATTACTTGAGACAATACTATAGTTGTTTAGAAAGGATATTACTTAAGACAGTATTTGTTTAGATAGGGTATTACTTGAGACAATACTATAGTTGTTTAGAAAGGATATTACTTAAGACAGTATTCAAGTTGTTTAGAAAGAGTATTACTTGAGACAGTACGATTGTTGTTTAGAAAGGGTATTACTTGAGCAGGGTGTCTAACGGTCATGAAAGTCTTGGAAAAGTCATGTAAGTCTTTGTATTCACAAAATAGAAATTTGGGTTAAAATTCATCATTTGCTATCCAGTTTTGCAAAACAAAAAATTTGCCTGTGGTATGGGATAACAGAGGGTGTCAATCCTAAAAATAATTGTTAATTGAAATTTACTAATTGGTGTGCGCATCAGCAAATGACTACAAGGATTGACACCCCCTAATGTGTCAAAAATCACTAGTGTACACTGTAGTTTGTGATGTAAAATTTTGGTTGGCCCCATGTTCTAATAGGCATTGAACATTTTTTGAAGTCATTAAAAGTCACTTAATTCGCAATATCACCCTGTTGAGACAGTATTTGTTTAGACAGATTCTGCTGCGCAGATTGTGACACAGAAACCAATTCGGGCGATTTGAGCTGATCAGATTTTATTTCGATTTTCGAGGCAGTAAGTTTCCAAAATCGAACGTGCCATTGGTGAAATTAGAATTAAGAATTACGCAAATTTTGTGACCCAAATTTTATGCGCAGCAAAACTTGACTAGACCTGACCACATCTGCGAGTCTGCCACCTACATAATTGGTCACTTCGAGAATTTAGCCGTGAAGGACCTTGACCACGTTTCTTGGCTTGAAGCTTGACCACCTAATCCTTTCAGTAAGCTGGTGCCAATTTGTTCTTTGACCAGCTGGACTCTAATCAGTCAATTTCCTTCCGAGATGATTAGGCTTGTCTGGAAACAGCTGGACCCCTCTCTAAAAGTGTTGCAACCTCATAGGGGTTAAGCAGGTCAACTTGAGTCATAGGGGGATTCCCCCAATTTCAGTATCAAGGTGTCCACAAAATTGACTTAGGTTGGGAGATTTTGCTCTGGGCAGGCATCTTTTATCAGTAGACGAGAATTTCCGTAGGTGCTGCAATAAGGTGAATTTGCATGATTGTTGATAGCAAATGGTGCGTTTATTCATCCAAGGCCATCAGTTCTTTAAATTTCTTGGCTTTTCATTGGAAATGCATGATCAAACAAAGAAACGTAGTTCATGTGCTCCGTTATACGTTGTCGTAGAAAAGCATATTGACCCTAGCAGCTGGAGGAAGGGGCTAATAAGTGAAAGGTCACGCAAGATGTTTTTCATTGGTTCTGACTAGTACGAGGATGCAATGGCGCCACCTGTTGTTTTCATTCATAGGACCCAGCCTTAGCAATATCTGGAGCATTGTAGCGAAACGAACACCTGGCTAAATAGACATAATACAGTTTATCCGCGTGTGAAGCTGTTATTGGTACTGAGAATAGTGCTTAGCAGCTGTCGTAGGTTGATGGCTTTTCAGTAACAGTGTGAGATATGGAGAACTGAACGCCAGGTAATTGCAATTAAGATGAAGTTTGAGGATTGAGCAAGTAGCCCAAAGTTTTTTTTTTTAAATGACGTCATAACTGTATACTGAACTGCAGCGTCTAGCAGTTTTTCAAGCAGTTCTTGCATCTCTTTGTGCCGACTTTTACACTGTTAATAATGTTGTCAATTTCAACATTAGGCCTACTGACAGTAGTACTGATCACGTAATGGGCATTCGGTTTCTAAGAATTATCTGAATTTTTGGATAACTTACTGTCAGTAACAATGCCCGTGTAAGGTCTGTAATGCAGCATCTACGGTATAGGCCTGATGCAGTAATACGGATCGTGTAAGTGGGCACTGCATTGATGGAATGATGCACCATTATGCTTAGCCTATTGACGAGTATCTGAATTTATTGCGGACCTTACACAATCATTAATACTATCAATTTCAACAATGGGCGTCGTTACTGATGATTATCCGAATTTTTGGATAAGTTAATGCGGGCATCGAAATACTGTGACGGTAACAATAGTCGTGTAAGGTTTGCATTTGGATAACGTAATGTAATTAGTAAAATATTGACAGTAATACAGACACTGCAGGGCTCGTATTATGATCTTTGCTTCGCACCCCTGATGCTCTGAAAATGTTAGAATTTCAGAATTTGAATGGTAAATTTTGCATTTGAAAGTTTTCGAATGATATTTTCAACACCCACTACCACACATTAGGCTAATTACATGCTGATTTAACAATGCTGAGTTGAATTGAATTGAAAGTATTGAACCCTAATCAGTAAAATTTCTGGAAACTAATTACATGTAGCCTAGTGTTTTTTGTTTCATTAATTCTGTTTAAAAATTACAAAAACGACAAAAATTGCATCGAAGTAATTTCGACTAACCTCTCTTCAAGTCCGATTTTTTGACCAAAATTGAAAATCACAAATCATGCAGTAGAATAAATCTTCAAAATTGATTCCAATTTTCGTCAGTCTTGCTTGTCAAACGGACCTGTCATGTTCGGCGTGTTTTGCCTATGGCGAACTTGCCCAACTGGCGAATTAGGCTAAGTCAGCAGAATCTGGAAATAGCTCATTGTTTTTAATTACATTCGTGCACCCGCAGGTGAATTTTGGTGTCGTTTGAATTTATGCTAAAAAAAGGAGAACACGAAGGTAACTGGAAAGATTTTGGCATACATGTACGGTGTACAGTAGATGCTCGCAATTTGTTGCGAGGCTCTTGTATTGTCAGTTTATTCCACGTCACGTTTCGAGCCTTGCTTAAGCTGCAGAATTGGGGTTTTTTGGTTGTCAAGGCGGAAATCTAGATCAGGACGTGGATTAGCCAGCACGAATCACATTGTGTGTGTTTTCGGACTGATTAGAGCGTGATTTCTGGGTAAAATCCACGCAGGATATCTCACGACGCTATAGGCCTCGTGTTACGCTTTGCAGCGGTCCAAGCAAAAAAAGCCAACCTCATTTTGAGGTCAGAGTTTGAATGGGATGACCTCTACTGGCTACAGATCGATCAGTCTGCTAATCCCTTGCGGTGGTTTTACCCTTTAGTGTTTGTTTGCAACTTCCAAGGTAAATGTTTGATGGGGAAAGTACCAGAACGTTACTTTCGGCATGGTTGCGAATTTTATATTCAACCTGGAAAACTCGGGGAATTTGAACTGAAACCTGGAATTTTTTCAGTATGAACCGTTTAATGTTTTGTTTGGCATTGGTTCTTAATTCAGCCTTGCCCACACCTAGGAAACAGTTTCTGGAAACAGATATCCTCAAAATGTTTCCACGTTTCTAGCATGCATGGAAACATGGTTGACGAAATGTCTGAAGCCTTTTTCCTCCAATATGTTTCCTTGCTAGAAATTTACTTGTAGTGCAATTTATTTATTGTGGTGGTTTTTTCAAAAAAATTGGCCTACGTCGTACCTTTAATTGTTAATATTGTTAAAAAGTTCAAGAATTAAGAGCTGAAAATCAAGCATTTGTGTTGTCAGTTGTTTCTTCAAAAATTTCGCCTTCAGCATTCCTACTCAAAATTAATATACAGGTATCTGGATCATATTTTATATAAAAGTACGTACAGTTCATAACCTGGGATCTTGTATTTCTAAATCTGAAAATGTATTATAAAAGTATCATTTGAAATTTAGGTTCCAAACATTCTAATTTTTTTATGGAATTGTGGGTTAAAATCCGCCTTTGCTGATGTATTTTTTTCCAAATGTTTGCCTATGATATTTTTCGTACACGTTTTTTTGCAGCCTTCTTACATTTTTTCTTAGTTTCCTTTCATTTTTCATTAATCTCTTTTCAATTTAACACTAGTAATTTTCCTGTTGAAAAATATTATCCTGCAAAAATGTGTTTGGCAATAAATGCTATTTCTGAATGTGATTACATTTCTCTGAACCTGGAAAAATGAGAATACAGGATCTCTACCGGTCATGGAAGTCACGAATGTTATGGAAAAGTCGTGAAATTTACATCAGGGTCATGGAATTTTTGTCTGATTGATTCACAAGATAAAAATGTGGGAATAAAATTCACTATTTCTTGTACAATTTGCAAAAATTTCGCTTATGACGTTTTTTGGGCCAATGATCATGTCATCACTGTGGTAGTTGATGACACAGAACTTGAAGGACCCCATATTGTAATAGGTATTGACATTTGTTTGAAGTCATTGAAAAATCATGAAATTTGCGATACCAAACCCTGTAGACATCCTGTGGAAGAATGAGACAATGTAAATCATAGCCTACAATAGTCACTATGAAACCTATAGATGTGTGCTTACGACAGCGTTGCTTATGAAGCAGTTGAATAATCCTAAAATGCGTTTTCTAGCTGCCTCTCTACCTGGGTCGTGCGTAGGTTTCCTTTTCTTAGGTGAAGGTGAGCAGGGGGCGGTGATGTATGATTTTGGGGCGAGGAAGTACACCTGAGATGTAGCTTTATTTTCCGGCCGTAGCGAAGGAGGTGTGAAATTCAAAGCGGGTCATTTTTCTACCTGGGCCAGGTATTTTCACCCCTTCTGTTTGTGCCAGGGCGCTCGAGCGTACCCGTTACCATTTCTTACCTTGTTCAGGGGAGGAGGACTCGGAAGAAGATCCCCGCAAAAAAAGAAAAAAAATACATCAGAACCTCGTTTAATCGAAACTTGCAATGTTGCGGATTCTTGGATTCCTAGTTTTTTTTCTATTTCTCGTATTTTAAGGAAGTTCCTATACATGTATTTCAGGGGAGCAATATGTTACCCTATGATGGTAGCCAAATTGGTAACACGGTGGTTACATTTCCACCAATTGGTAACACATTTCAAGATACAGTATTACCCAAACCTGGGTAAATTACTCAAAATTGGGTAAAGTTGGCTTTTCTTTGGGGAAAGACACTTCGTAATATACATGTACGTGTACATGGACACTTTAAAATGCATTTGATAAACTGGTGAATCAGAAATTCTATGAAGAAAGTGACCAGTCAACGTGTGCTAGTTCTGTAAAACAGTCTAACAAAGGATACCTGTTTATGGTTAGATTAAATCGCTTTTACTGATAATATATTATTTCAACAGAATTGGGTAAATGAACTTTCTGATATAAATTTTGGTTGACGAAGGAAAAGTTTTGGAAGCTGGGCCCTACATGTTGAACATTACCTGCACCAAAATGACTTCAATTGGGATTTGAATTTGGAGGGATTGACCAAATTTGATAACAGTTTAAAAAATTCGCCTATAGCCATTTTTTTGTTCATATAAATCACCCTCGTCATTATTAATTTATAGGTTAAAATTTATCATTTCTGGGACCTTACATACAAGTATAAGTGTATAAGTTACATGGAAAATTCCTAAAATATCTCATTGAAGTAAGGCGTTCCACCAACAAAGTAGAGCAATTTGTAATTAATTAGTTAATGCTGACAAGTGATATAGAATCATAGAATTTTGTTCTACAAAAGTATTATTATTGGTAATTTTCTTGTAACTACTAGTGAATTTTCTATTTTCATTTAAGGGGACGTCTGGAAATGATAACATATAGCGTGGGTAGAGGTGTTTGTGGTTTTGAAAATCGCGAAAGTGATGACAATATGTGAACGGTTCCTATGGGGTAATTCTCTGAAAGTCCAATATTTTTATGAAAATGTCTTTACGAGTGAATTTTTACTGTTACTTCTTGCGTAGATTGTGGGAGTAGCCGTAGTGGAGGGGGCCCAAAGTTGATCAAAAAAGGTGGGAAATGCGGGGTTGAAACCAGTTTTTTAACTACGTGAGTTATGGCTTAATTCGTGCCGTTACCTTAGCTCGTAATAACGGCGATTATTATGCGAGATTATATCGATATGTCCGGTCGTGAGGGCAGGAAGTGCGACCGTGCATGTGGTATTAAAGGAAAGCGTTGGAGTTTTTTGAATATCTTGAGTACTCATTGTGCATGGGGTGACTTGTACGGACATCCTGTATTGATGCAGGCTAGATGACCATCTTGGTGGACGAGGCTAGAGAAAAACGCTGAAATTGGTTTCGGTTTTTTTACCGTAAAATATCCGCTTAGCCTTTACATGTGCATCGAACAGTAATTAGCGTTTCACGTTAAGCCATCCAGCCTGAAAAGCGAGGAAGAAGGCAGGCTACTCAATAAAAACAGGTTCGAATAATTGCGATTTCTATACCCAGGTGTGTTGACGTAGGTACATGTATTCGGGCGCGATAATTATGGAAATAAGCAGGCATAACAATGAGTGGAGGAAAATGGAGGTGAAAGGGGGAAAACAAGATGGCCGCCTGGCGCTCAATCAAGGTGAAACGGCGAGACATTGTTTTTTGGATCGAGTTTCATAACACAGTGTAACGCGTTCTGCTTATCTAATTCGGGAATTTCTATTTCTTCGCTTTAATATGGCGAATTTCGAATTTTCTTCCATGGAAAATTCTGAATTTGACGCTGCTCGTACACGTCCCGATATGTCTGTGTGGGGCCGGCTATTGACTGGTTCGTATTCGTCATAAAATTATCATAACCAATGGTAATATAAATGTTTTATGAACATTGGTAATCTTTAGAACTGCACTTTCCCCCCGGAAGTAGTGCCGCCATTTTTCGATACGAGCTTTTATGGTCTATTACATGTATGCTTATCAGCATAAAGTCGACTCGTTTTTGGCATAATCTGGTATTTTCAAAGCAATGCAGGATTTCAATTAACTAATGACATCAGCATGGTAAAAACGCGAAAATTCGTGGGTTGAAAGAAACTCAATTTATAATTAAAAATTCCTTTTAGCACGTTGCTCATGCATTTAATCTGCCTGTTGCACGCATCGTGATGTACCTGAAAAGTATTTGGCTCGAGACTTGCCAGACGGCATCCGAAGCTTACTGTTTTCTAATTTTGCACAATTTACCTCCCCTCACTTTCCTCGGAAATTGTATTTACTACTTGCAACTAGTTTGCTGCTATATAATTAAGTGCGTTCTAAAGTTAAGTCCATCTGCATATCAGCACTAGCGGGAATTAAACATCCAAATATCATCAGTTTTGTGCATCTGTTGGGCAACTGTACATTTTTTTTTTCTCAATTAAATACAATGTGTAATTTTCATAACTTATTCTAAGTAAAGAAATCCAAATACCTCCAACATTTTCAATCAGTATCGTCAATGCTGTCAGTATTTCGATCCTATACACTATTATGGGACTGTCAGTTTGATCTGTCATTACTGTCAATTTAAAGAAATGCCGACAGCAATACTGTTCGTGTAATGGTAGCATTACTGAGGAATTTTTGGATAATTTACTGTCAGTATACTGACATGTGTATAATGACCATGTAGGGTCCCCATACGTTTTCCAAAAAATTGGGTAGGCCTAATGGTCAGTAGTCAGAATGAGACATCAGTCCATCAGTACTACGCACCTTAGACAATGTTGACGGTGTATTGCATAGGCCTACTTCCATAATGTTTTCATGAATTTTTTTTGTTGAAATTGACAACAATATTGGCAGTGCAGGACCCTCATTAATCATTAATCATTAAATTACCTCTTAACATTTTCAGTCGATACTGCCAAAACTGAAAGTACAGTGTAGTTTGGTACTGACAGTAAGTTATTCAAAAATTCGGATAATGGTCAGTAATCAGAATGGAACATCAATCCATCAGTACTATAATGCGCCTTGGACAATCAGTATTACTGTCGGTATTGATTAGAATTGGCAGTGCTCGTCGTGTCGTGTGAGGCCCTCGATGGTTAATTCAGCTGCTACAGTTTTGGTCATTCTTTAACGCTGTTCAAATACGGTAAATAGCTCGAAACATGTTCAGTCAATCTTGTCAATATTTCGATATTGACATTAATTTATACAAAAATTCGGATAATGGTCAGTAATCAGAATGGAACATCAACCCCTTAGACAATCAGTATTTCTGTCGGTATTCGCAGATATTGACAGCATAATATTGGCCGTGTTAAGCCCGCTTTAAATCACCTGGTTCAGTTTTCGTCCATTTTAGACGCCATCCTTCTTTAATCATGGTTTTTGTGAAAATCGACCTCCAAAATCACATGCTTGGCAATCAAGTGGGAAACAAATCCCTTCTCCTCCTTCGTGCGATATCACAAAAATTGGTGAAAATCTTCAAGCACTCGTTCCAAGTTTATTTCCAATTGATTCCAGATTTACTCGTTTTAATGAAGTAAACTGGATGCTGATGCCTATTACGCACAAGGCAGCGTGGCAGCGCATATTGGGAGTTACCATGTACCTTCACCCCTAATTTCCCCACACGTAGGCTATATTCAGCGCTTTGGCCGATAGCGTTTTTTCCCTTTCTTGCTCGTGTCCGAAAACATCTTCCTGTTGTGCACCAGGGGTCGATGACCCCCCACCACCCCCACGATCCGTTCGCTTCCACCCTCACCTGGTCGAAACAAAGGCACAATGGAGGCTCCGTATGCAAATGAGCCGATCGGCAGATGGGGTTGCTCGCGTTTGTGCGCTACGTGACACCAGAGGTCATGGCGACCATTGTGGAGCGAGGAAAACAATGCGAGAGCAGGTCGCGGGGAAGCAGCGTGATATATCCCGGCAAATTAATGGTCGATTTTTTGTTTCTGGAATGGAAGGGGAAGTTGATGAGGTGGTTCTGGTCGTCTTTGGGTGAATTATGGACAATGCTTCAGGTCGCTTCTGGCAGACATGCGTCTTGTCAGGGTCAAGGTTTTTCTCCAGAACCCTGTCCCTGGCTATGGTCGTCCCAGATATACATGTAGCGAGCCTGGCTGACTTCCTGAAAGACATCAAGGACGGTCAAGCAGACTTGCAATCGGGCCTCAGTGCCGCCAGCCTATGACTCACTCTGAACACAGTCAATAAAAAACCAATCGATTTATGTCGATAAGTGACGTAGCTCCCAGATAGTGGTGAAGTGCGCTTACCTGGACGACCTGATATCAATAATACGTAGCCATGGACTTGTGGGGTAAACCACTTCTTGATAGCAATCTATACGGCGAATGCTGTTGAAAATTTGATTATCAGGTTGAATGTCATCACGTGCTCACTGTATTGTTCCTGCTTTCAAATCAATTCAATACATTCTGTAGTTTGCTTTACCACACGACAGTCGTTGCAGATAGAAGTACTGAGTTGAATTGAATTAATTCCCCCAGGCCTGGGAAGCCTGCATGAAATTGACAGGGAAATTGAAAATGTCTGGAAAATGGATTTACTTAAAAAAGTCGGGGAATTCAGCAAATCGTTAGTGTGCTAGGACAACTTCAATCAGGGTGACTGCATGGTCGAATCTTAAATTGAATTTCCCTGACTTTTCCAGGTTTTCCAGACACTTTTTGAAAAATGTTCAGACAATTTAAAACAAACACTTTACAGATTGGACATATTTTTACTTCAGAAAGGGACGAACCATGCGTTTAGCCTGTCACATCTTAAAACTTGGTAGACATCAATTCGCTTTCCGATATATACATTATACCGATCAAAGTAATTGTAGCACTACAAATTTCCAGACAGATATGAATTTTCCTGACTTTTCCAGATTTTTCATGTTAGTATTTACACACATACAGTTTTTTAGAATAGAAATATGAAATCCATCATTCGTCGCCTAGTTTCTGTAAAAAGTGCTTTAAAAGCATTCTCTTGAATATTAATATTCCTAAGAATATCTTTACAAATGCATTATGGCTAAAGGTTTTCTTAAATTTCGCCTACGCCGTTCCCTTAAATGTAATATGGCTTTCTCAATAAGTGTATTGTAGATGGTCGCAAAAGTCTGCCATTCTAAAATTACATTGATTGTGATTAAAAGTTTGAGAACGCTGATTATTTAATGTAACCCGTGATAATTTAAATTTTTTTTCTGAAATATTTGATGAAAATATCGAAAAAAAGAGCAATTAAAAAGTAGGAAACGCTCTAAACTTCAGTAATTTACTGATTTTTTTAGAAAAAAAATCCTATATTCTTCCTATATTTTTTTCCTTTTTCCTATATTCTTCCTATATTTTTTCCTTTCTCCTATATTCTTCCTATATTTTTTTTCCTTTTTCCTATATTTCCTATATAATCGACCTCCAAACTGTTTGATAGCCTGCAAAGGTGTCTTCCAAAAACTTCCCAGTTGTAAGTTGTAACTGTGGCACTTGTACTAATATGGCTATTTAATGTCTTTGAAGGTGGAGCCTGCAGAAACCAGCGTCTCAGAGCCCGAATCAGTGGAATCGGACGCCAGCGAGCAGGAGAGCGGATGCAGCCACGGAAGTGACGTCGGTGTGGAGGAAGCGCAAGCCATGCATCAGGACAAGATGTGCCAGACGTCACCGCTGGACAATCCTCGCCGGCAGTCGCTGGTTGTTCTGAACCTTCTACGGCGGTTGTCCGAGCAGGAAGCGGTGACCGAGAAACTGCGGCTGGAGAAGGACCGGCAGCTCCGGGACATCACCAGCAGCCTTCTGATCTTCGAGGGCCAGTTGCGCCGCGAACAGGACCGCATCGGTAGGTTGTTGAAGGAACGTGATGCCAGAATTGCCGAGCAGGAGAAGCACATCCAGGCTCTTCTGCGGCTAAACAGGAGGCTGGCGGCCAAGAGGTGCAGGACCGAGGTGTCATCCAATGCCGGAGGGGACAAGGAGGAGCAGCGAGGGGGCAAGAAGAAGAGCAAGCGGCAACAGAGAAGGATATCGTGGCACAACGAGGTGTTCGTGATCAAGGACTACGACAAGCACTGGACGCAGACGAACTTCAGGGGCCAGAGCGGCATGGGTGAGATGAGGAGGATAGAGGACTACGGCAAGGAGAGGAGGAATGGTGAGGTGCAGGATGAGAACAAGGAGAACAGTTGTATGACGCCACTTGAGGAGGAAGGTATTGGTGGCTGCAGGACGCTGTACGACAAAGAGGTTGATGAGGTGTGCGAGTCGGTCAACATGCTGGTCAAGGGGGCCTCTTCAGACCCTGACTTGTCACAGCCAGACCTAGTTTTCCCCGACATCTTCAGTGGACAAGCCACCACAGGGGATGGACGGATGGACGCTGTAGAGGAGGATCCTAGTCTGGACGATGCACTCCCGAACCCTCCCAACCTTGGCGTGTTCTACAACCGCGTGATGAGCAACCACAGGTCGGTGACCAAACCAAAGGACGTGAAGTACAAGAAGATCAGCCGGGTGAAGTCCAGGTCACTGGAGGAGCTGCGGGGGAGGCTCCGGAAACAAGCGCCGTCCCTCGGCTTCCCCGTTTACCCGCTGCTGCTGGAGAGCAGCGAAGAAACGCCGTGACCGCTGGTCACCGCATTTGCATTTAGCAGCGATGCGCTGCTGCTGTTGATGGAGTCTGTTGTACGGTAACAGTCTGCCTTGTCCGGTATGATGTTGCGGTAGTGGACTTCAATGAGCTGTTGTGATGGCAGCAGGTTTTATTGCGCAACCAATTGAAAGAACCACGGAATGGAAGATGTATGACGGATGCCAGACGTTGTTATCCTATGTTTTTGGTTCTTGCATTAGTAAATCTTTTGTTGTTTTATAGCAAGCAAATTTCAGAACACCAAAGTTTGTGATGCGAGAAACGCGGAGTAAAACAAATCTTGATGAAATCGAAATTTCTTACTATAGGTTTGACCTCACATTTTGAAACAGAATTCCGCGGAGAATTCTAAGACGTTTTCCAGAGTTTGTATGCAGTGAAACCCTCTAGTTGGACACCTCTATAAGTTGAATACGATAGTTAAACTCCCCATTACGTTGTAGAATTTGTCTCTGCATCAGTTTTTTTCTGTGCCACAGAATTAAAATTAGGTGCAACCCCTATAAGTGGGACACCTTGGCAAAAGCTCCTTTTCCACACCACAGTAGAGAGAACACCATTCATGTTGGAGAAATTTTTACTTGATCAGACAATTGGAAATAGTTTTCTAGCACATCTGAAACATCCAAATCACATGACATGATGTTCCCAGGCTTTTGAAAATAGAATTTGTTGATCAGCTACTCACAAATTGCCCAAACTGGCAGAAATATCACAAATATCCCAAACTGACAGAAAGTCATAAATGTCAATAAGAAATATCAAATCATTGAAGTGCTTTTCGTGATGAAACCGACATTTATCACCATAAAAACCATCATCTTTTTTCTAAAACTTGAAAAACTCTATAACTGGGACACTTTTATGATGCGCCATAGTTGTCCAACATAGGGAAGTTTCACTGTACTTCCAACTCTTAAGTATTTCAGAAATATTCACGCATTTGATTCCCAAAGTTGCCTCCTGAAATTGTAAAATTTGCTATTCCTCTTCCTCGTCTCGCACCTCCACGGACCATTCTCGAACGTTTTGCAAGGGCAAGGGCCTTTACGAAAGTGGATAAAATTGGCTGCTGAACGTGCTGTTGGCTTCCAAAGCAGGGTTCTCCCCGTTGAAAATGTGATGTTTTAAGATTTAAGGCAGTTTGAGTTTGTTAGTATCAATTGCTGCTTGCGAAATTTTTCTTAGTCATTGTAAGCAATTTAACACAAAATTACAGTTTTAATACAATGTCCTCATTTCCAGACAGGTTCACATACATGAGCCCCTCCAGTCGCACTTCATCATTTGAAGCATAATTTATGTACCAACTGTCATCCTAAACTAACGAGTATTGCAGCAGCTATCAACCTGCCTGTTTACTTTCATGTCCTTCCGTCACGTCATGCCTCACCCACAGCTGGTAACTGTCCCCGTGGCATCCGTGTCTAGGAAAGTTGCACCTGGCGGGTTTTTCGATCATTCCAAATTGTTTTCATCATTGAAAAAACCGCCATACGGGACAAACGGTTAGCACGCTCCACCGGTCGTGTCACATGAATATTTAGCAGCGCGAAAATGCGCCGCAATTAGACCGTGCCAGGTAATGATGCCGAGCACAGCCCAATTAACGGGTAGCGTCTCATTGCCGTTGTGCACCGTACAAAAACGTCACATTTTCAACGATGTAATTTCTCGTACATTCGAC
Organism: Kryphioiulus occultus; assembly: GCA_034687865.1. Taxonomy (NCBI): domain Eukaryota; kingdom Metazoa; phylum Arthropoda; class Diplopoda; order Julida; family Julidae; genus Kryphioiulus; species Kryphioiulus occultus. The sequence goes on from JAQGAF010001766.1 coordinate 19,667, forward strand.
TAGGTCAACCTGTTTGCTTTGTCCAATGCCCAGGAGGTTTTGCCAATTAAACGATTTTTCCCTTATGTTTTTGCTTTTTTTGTCTTTTAGGTTTAATTGGCCTGGCAGGAAATTAGAAATCGTGGTCGGAAAAGCGCGGTCCGTGGAGTGTGAATTGCGGTGAATGCAGGAATTGAAGCTCGGCCAGAAAATCTCCCATTTTCTGGTATCACATAGCATCATCTAATGAGATGTAAAGTTTTGGGTGAGCAGTGACGGTGCAGCTTGATTAGCACGTTAAGCTTGCGTGTGATGCTGTTAATTGCACATAACTCCTGTCGGAAATATCCTGCGTTGAAAAATGTTCCCAACGTAGCATTATTATTTCCAAATATCCTCCATCCATTTCATTTTTTTAAAAAAAGCAATAAGTAAATTTTGGAATCGTTTCTTATTTACTTATTTTTTTGGAAAATGGAACCAGGAATTTGTGAAAAAAAATTCTTACTACGTTGAGGACATTTTTTCCCCTATTTAACAAATATCGGTTTTGATTTGTCATTCATCAATGGGCTTTTGAAATTCATTCTTGCACTTATTCTCAATTTGCGTGCACAGTCTAATGGAGGATACATTACAATTACTTTTTTTAATTCTATGAAGATGCAGGCTTGGACATCTTGCAAGAATGAAACAGAACTTTATAAATTGGTTATGTCTTTTGAGAGATTATCATTCTAATTATGCATTTTGAAACCTTTGTAATAGCTCTGTTTCTTGATTGGAAGGCACGACTCATGTGACTGAAAATCACTTCTATCATGAGATAATTAGGTTCTGATCCATTGCCGTTGTAGTCTTAAGGTGTCCACAGCTTACATGCATGAATTTTTAAGAAACGTAGAAATGTTGCAGTAGAAATATATTTTACAAATGCACCCGGTATTATGAGACTATCAGTCAATGTCGCCGCTATTTATTATTTACCAGATGATGGAATCGAATATCACTAAGTGGATTAATTATATTATAAAGTGTCAATATGGCTTAGCCGAAGCACTGCAAAACTATGCAGACATTTTCATGATGTAAAAACTGCTTTAAAAGTTAGTTTGTTGTGACACGTTAACTGGATTCTATGCAATGAGTATGCTTATTTATTAAACGGGACTTATTTTATGAGTTGTTTATTAATGATTATACCTTTTGATCGTATTTTGCGTATTTCAGCTTCTTGGTCAAAGATTTAATGACGGAAGAGAGGCTGTTCAAGAAATCTTTTCTAGGTAATTATGAAAACCGGGATGTTAAAAACTTATTGATAAAAAATGTTTTTAAAATGTAGATTTTTCCATGACGCAGCAGTTACTGAAACTCCATTTTCCTAAGGATGCCACAAAATAATCACAAAGCGAAAGTTAAAGTTTAAAAAATATAGATTTATTTGGTCTTTGGCCTCACTAATACTGCAACTGATGTCCCAGAACCCGCAATTGCTTTATGGCTAGTGCGGACATCAAAATCTCAATTAAAATGTATCTGGAGTATTGTCGATACCATACGTTGGCATGTGACGAAAGACTCTCAATCATGCAGCTCTTCGTCACATTCATTTACACTGTCTTGACTGTCGTCACTGTCTTCCAGCTGATATAAAACATGGGACAAGCCTTCTTCTCCTTTGTTAACGATTGTATAACCGATCGAGCTCAACACGTTGCTGAAACGGGAAATGTTAGCTTTGGTAATCTTGTCAAATTTGAAGACGATCCCAAGGTCAGCATGCACAAAGCTTAATCTTATAGTGATGTGACTTTCGTTATTAAGGTTAGTGTTGTATTTTTGTCTTCATCACATATATTTTACTTCTAGAACTTGTCTCCAAGCACGCCAACCTGAGTTCATCCATAGTGCCACAAACTTGCTTCACTTTTGGGAATGCGTACAGCTCGTGCAGATACAGCTTCATGGGATCAGGTGACCAATCGCACTCGTGGCCCAGTACGCGCAGGTAGTATCTCACTTCGTCCTGGATGTCTTCAGGGGTAAGTGGCTTTACTATGCGGTAGGGGTGCTCATATCTGGCAACCTGAAGAGATGCAATAGCTAAGGGTTGCGAGCATGTCACGCTGTTCAGTTCTGGAAATTTTAGTTTTACGATAGTCACTCACTAATTCGTATGGAGTATTTGTGGTAGTTGAAACCTCAGCATTTTCCCGGTAGTCGTCCGACAGCAAGGTGAACGTGGCTGCCTGAGAACAGCACCCGAGATGCTCGTGTTCTGGCGGTGCCAAACCAATGCCAGTGAAGGTGACGGAATAGTACGGGTACTTTGCCAGGACGTCATCGCACCTGTAATTGAGAGTGGATGATAGGAGGGTATCTTAGGCTTAAGATTTAAGGGCCAAGCGTACTTACCAGGCTGAGAATTCCTGTCTCGTCCACTCGAATTTGTGGTCCCAGTGTCGGAAACCGACCAGTGCTGGGAACAACACGTTGAACTCGGCATTAGGAGTGGTGATGATTGCAATCTTTGGTCGGATAAAGCCAAATATAGTTTCTGGCAATTTCGACAAAACGTCGTCGTGCAAATGTTCAATTCTAGCGAAGAAACTGAAGATTAGATGGTACTTAATCTATTGGATAAAAGGAATATCCACACCCAAAAAGGAGTGTTTCTCAAACATTTCCTTTCAAATGGCGGAAAAACATGATAAGTTTGCGATGCAATCATGGAACGCTACTGAGGAAGAAAGTCTGAACAGTCTCTGCAGGCAGATTTTTCTTTCCAAAAACCCTTTGTACATTTTTTTTGTCCAGAATTTTTAATAATGCAGGAAAATTTATTGAAAAATTACATCACCGATAATTGAATTTGGTGTAAGAAATTTGAATAATGGAGCGAATGTCGTATTTTCTGTAAAAGTTTTCTAATCATAATAGAGCACTGCATGCCCTCGCCGAAGATTGGGGAAACACTCGGAAACCCGTCAAGACAACAGTTTGAGAAATACTGATCTCAAGTATTGCCCAATGATTAGGGTCACTCCAGTTACATTTCAATGCAGGTTACAGCATCGTAGTGCCTTAGTCGGGTGTCTTTGTCCGCTATGCTTCCCTGGTACAGGCAAATGGTCAACGGCGTCTGTCTCCGCAGAATGTAGTCTGCAGTCAGTGGCGCTGCGAAGAATCTGTTATCCTCCAACACGTTCTTGTCAATGTCCACGGCAGAGATCTCTTGCACGTTAGGTACTGGCTTGAGGAACTTGAGGAACTTGAGTTCGGCACTACCAAAGTCGACCACCTGCAATGAGAGGACAAGCTGTTGATGGAGTTCATCAATTCTATAATGGAAAGCTTGGCCACATTCATAATTGTGCCAGAAGTGATTTCTGAGTTTTATAAGGCACTCTGAACTGCATGTTCTCTTTCTGTGAAAATGAAACACTGTATTCATGTATTCAATGATACATTTCCATTTAATGGGTTTGACTTCGTTTTCGGAAGACCCCTGCATATAGCTTGTCTGTGAGCTGTAAACGTCTGCTAGAGCTTATATATGTCTGACATTTCCCACGTATGCTGCATGCGAAAATTACCCATCTCAATTCTAAAGACATTACATTAATAGGTGATATGTTATAAAACTGCTCTTTGACAGGTCTTCTAATCTAGAAAAGCAAACTATCAAAGACACCGAATGAGTGACTAAAAGCCCCCAGCCTACTACCTTCTGAAGCTCGAAATTGTTATCTTTCAGGATTTGGGCCACTGCATCGTAACGTTGTATGTACACGGGTGGGTTGAATTTTACATCGGAAACTAAAGTAGACTCCTCATCTTTGGACCTGGAAAGTAGTTCACTCATTTTTGTAATCTGCAACAGAAACTGTGGCACATGAAGGCACCATGTTTACAGTTGCCATGACAACCGTGAACGCGCATTCGATTGTTTATTCAATTTCAATATTTGTTGCACTTGGCTCTAATTGAAACTCTTCACGTTTGCAAATGTTAAAAAATGGGGCAATATGTTTTTTTTTAGAAAATCTTAGTATGTTTACTAAGTTTTTTCGACACCAGGATCTGTTGCGCTGACTAGCTCCTAGGTGGCGACGCCTGCCGACTGCGCACCTTGTTTTTTACAAACTTTACATCCGTCGTGTGGCTCCGTCTGGCGGCAGCTCTCCGGATAGAATGAATTCGAATATCGAAAACTGGTTTTCGAAATATTCCGTTATTAATTTTTTGCTTATAAATATGTGCAGTAAACCTGAGGTGAACAGTGTCAAAAGTTTTGGCGAACGATAATGGATTCTGGATATACATTTGGAAAACTGCGATTGAGGGCTTTGATGGAATCAACTTGGATGGAATTTGAAACCTATCAAACATGCAAATTTCTAAAATTCAGGTAAGCAGATCGACTATCATTATTTTGTTCATGGTTGGTATTAGACCCTAATGTCGCCACAAAACAGATAATCGTAATTATGATTATGTCACGTATGTTTTTGTGGCAGATGTTGCCATTCCACAAATTATACATTGTATACACGTTCTACCGTACATGTGTCAACTTTGTCTGACGCCATGTATCATGTATAGTCCTGTCTGAAATTTGGCGAAAAATAAATAGCTGGAATAAAAAGAACCAAAATTATTTGCAGGCCCAAGTCGAAGTACGGGTTAAAGGGTGAATCGGGGTAATGGTGATTGGTGAAAGAAAACTTGTCTGCAGTTGTTATTCAAAATTCGCTGGAATTTTGTACGTTTTCTCATAATTTATGGCCGTTAAATTGAGTGAGGTCACAGGTCGCAATTAAGGCGTCCCTCTTGAGTCCGTGTGTTTGCTGCTCCCCTTCTTATGAAATTCAATACCAAGCTGAAAATGTCTGCTTTTCGCCCAAGTTTTTGGAAATGTGCGTTGAGACTCCCATATTATTTTTGCTGAAATAATTTCCTGCACGTGTCTGCACTTACTCCCTTTCGAAACAGTTAGGTGATTTACATAAATCTCAGTTACGAAGGAAATGAGCGAAGCCGTAATTGCACGAATTAATTCCGGAAAATTGGAGTGCATCGTGCGTGACCTTCGACCTCGTCAATAGACAGCTCTGTTTGGAGGGTATTCCAAAGTGGAGGGGCGTATAAATGTGTTGCAAAGTCTCGCAAATGTTTATTATTTGGGTTTCCAGTGTGAGAAATTAAGGGCAGATCAACAATTCGACGAAAAAATATGATTTTATTAAAACCTTCGGATGATTAATGGCACGGAAAGGTGCTTGAAACAAAATGCTAATTAATGCGTGCATTTTATGCTCGGAAATGTCGCTTTTATCTGCTTGCCGATAATCGCATTCAAACACTAAATGGTGACTACTGTACGTTAATAGTAATTTCACCTACTGTATTAAAAAAAAATTGCAAAGTGCAAAAGCAGGGCACGTTCTAGATCATATACTGTAGTAATACTGTTCATGTACAGTAATGTACAATCGAAATGCACTGTATTTCAAAAATAAGACGGATTGATGAAGTCAATTTTGAATGACTACTCATTGAGCAAAGGCATCTACTAGTACATGTAACTAATCTTTATTATTGCAAAAAGAATCTGTAGGGGATCCTAATCATCCTTGCAATTTCAGACCTTTTATAATACAGGGTGAGTGAAACGTCAGATTGGACGACAGCCCTCATATCCTGCCCTTAAAGTCCTGATATGCTGAATGAATTCGTGCACAAATACCATCTGTGTCGAATGACTGGAATGAGCACCGTATTGACATGTACATGGAAGTGAAACATTTCCACACCGTAGCTTATATGTACATTTTATCCATCAAATGCAACTCAGCTCTACTCGATTTCAGTTTATCGACCTTGAGAAAGTGTTTGCCAATAAACACCGTACAGAGAACCTAAAAATCTGGAGCTAGTTCAGGTTAACGATATTGTAGATTTACCGAACACGATATCAATGGAATGCAACAGACAATGAACTTCATAGACATTAATTACACTTTTGTAAAAGGTCTTTTCCATATCCAAAGCATGGATATATCTGTATATGCTCTACATGTATAAATAATTATACAGTATACATGTAGATGTCGCTGGGATTTCGGAAAGGGTTGCTTATTGCATTGTGCATGTCATGTTGGGTAACAGTAAGTAAACAATAACAAATGCATGCTGGAACACATTGTAATCTTAGTTCCATTTGTGATTTCGTGGGCACGCTGTACTTACTGTAAGGACCGCCGTTGAAATTGTATGGCGTGTGTCTCGTGTGTCTATCATAATTCCCATGTATACGAAATATTAAAAATCCCAAGACAAATGTCGACGTTGACATAACATTTGCTAATTATAATTCGTACGCCTTCGCCCCGCATCCACTTCCTTAATAAATAAGATTCGTGGGAAATGCACAGGGCCTCTCGCTACAAACCCTCATGGGATCGTAACCCAGCCGAGCATGGGGATTTCAGAAAAAAAATGATGACAAAATAAAAATGGATGGACATTTGAGTTGACCGCCTACACGCGTTTGTACTTACAAATCTTGTGGGCTCATGATAGCCTTTTTTAAATTCAGTTTTATGCTTTTTCACCCCTTGCCTTTAACCCAGTTTTCAATGGCGAATTGTAAATCGATATGAGCGAAAAGCGAAAGTTTTCGAGCTTTTTTTCTTTCTCTCTTCCCCCCTCCCTGCTATCTAAATCCGTTTCTTGGCCTCGTTAAGAATTAATCTCTCTAACCCGTTCAATAATAACAACAACAACATGGAGATAAACCACTGAACACATTATGCCAGCTGCGAGGAACTCGTCAAAATTCGCGAAATTATTTCGCTGAAAAAAAAGTCAGATTCGAATTATTGGCCACGTTTTACTCCCGGTCAGGTCAAGTTGGTCGCCACTTCCTGAGAACCTGTGGTTGATCCGCGCGTCAACATGTTTATGGGCTGACATGTGATTGATGGACACGTGGCCACGGAGTCTGGACACGCCCCTTGGCCTGTCGTCGCCATTCATTAATGGTTCGATCTTGACTTGACGGGGTTTGTCTTTGGGTTATGATTGGTTCTGTCGTGTTAAGTTGAGCACCATCCTATCAGATCGCCTGCATGAACAACTTACTCTAATAAGATGGCGTCTATTGACATCTTAAAAAGTTAACTAATAGTAGTTCGTTATCAGAGATGAAATTTTCAGCATCCCTGACCATCCTAACCAATGAAAATGCAAAATGTACAGCATGACATTATGACATACTGTATATGCTAATGCAGCGAATGCTATATTGCTTGCTATCGAGTACACAAACAAGAGATAGAACACAGGAGATAAGGAAGCACCAAATTTAGATTATTTCTTAATCAACAATTTCAGTATTAATTTCTTCCACAAAGTTTCTTGTCATTTCTTGGTTTTGAATTACCAATAATTAGCTATTTTATTATAATTTATACCCTGTATATTGACATGTTGAATTTCCCTGACAATTCCAGGTTATCCAAGGTCTTCGTAAACCTTTATTATTAAGGGATGTTAAAAAGTGGTCATCATATCAGCATAGATCACCAAGTTATGACATAATCACTAATTTATAAAATAGCTGATGACGTCATTATCTGGCAAATCCCCCTCACTTTCGTCATCATGAAATATCATTTGGCTAGGCCTCCAAGGATGATGACATAATACTTGAACGTCCCGAACCCCACATACACACACATGCACATGACATAATACTTGAACGTCTATTTATCAGTTATCATCTCCCGAACTCAATTTTCCAATACGTACCATGTCAGCGTTCCCACCATGACAGAACCTGGGAATCATGGGAAAGTCAGGGGAATTATAATTGACTGGGAAACCTAGGAAAGTCAGGGGGATTTCCTAACTTTTAATTATAATTCATAATTTCAATCCAGAAGGTATTTCGCATATAGATTATGGAGCGTAATGGTGAAGTTATATCCATTGTACAATGACGGAAAATCCATGGCAAATTGGTTCGTGATATTGGCATCATTATGACAACATCAAAATTTGCCAAAGTAAAATAAGCTTAATTGTATGTACTTGCGTCTCGATCAAATTAGTTACAAACTTTATTAAAAAACAAAGATGCACTACGTTTCGGAGA
>JAQGAF010001767.1:0-27805 GCA_034687865.1 Kryphioiulus occultus
TTAACCCCCTTCGGAGGGAATACACAAAAAACCCTTTCGCAGTATAGGGTTTCAACACCATATCTACCTACATGTACAAGTATATACAAAATGTCGACGTCGTAGCCCTGACCGTACGGGTGATACATTCCCCCCTTTTTAACCCAGATAGGGGGGAAATAAGACAAAACCCTTTCTTATTTGCACTCTTTGGCACCTAAAGTAGTTCCTGGTCAAATTTCAAGTTTATAGCCCTTCCGGTTTGGGCTCGACCGATCAAGTGAAACAGTCAGTGAGGACACATGCTTTTATATATAAAGATAAAAACTAATTCTTCTTACTTACACGACTGAAGTTGAATGGATGACACGATTGGGGACGTTCAATAAGAATTTAGAATTACACTACGCGCTTTTTACCACGCGTAGCAGCCAGTTGTACCATTTAGATAATAGATGGCACTAGAGAACTCGCTGGCCTAGCCTCTATACTGGCCCTGAGCAGGCAGCTGATCTGTAGTGGCGGCAAATTTGAAACCGTGCCATTCTGGTCACTAGTCTGTTACGCAATTTTCGTTAAATTTAAATTCGGATAAAGACTCACTCAGTAAACGACATCACCCAAGTCGCACACCAGTTCAAGTTTACAGGAAGGTAAGTAATAAGCTCAAGGAAAGCAAAATATTTTGTAACATTGATTACGATACACGTAGATGTTGATTTCATAGCCACTCGTAAAGTTACTTACAGGGCCAAGTTGGGAGTGTGTTTGTTCTTTTTGGGTTTGCTATAACCAGATACAGCCTATTCCCCTATACCATTGTGCCCATACATGCATGATGCATACACGTACGTTTGCAAATTGCAAGGCTACACGTAAATGGAGAGCTTCGCTGCATCTGGTTTTAATTTACCACAAAGCCTGTTTAAGGTGTTTACATGGTACCGCATTTGCCACTTAATCGTGTGTTTTGAATAAATACCGCCCCCCATGCGTATTCTCAAATCATGTTTTCTTTAACTCAAGTCAAAGTATGCGAACTCGTTTACATGCAAGTCTTAGGCTACTTAGGTTTAAATGACTTACAGTTTGCATGTAAACATAGTGATTATGCGATGAGAAGCCAGCTTTGTTAATGTTATTTTAGAGGTTTAACAACTCGTATTTCGATCATTTCCGGACAGGTGGGCATATTTATGTGGTTATTTAGCGCACCCCATAAGTAGCTTTGTGTTACTGATTTTCTACAAGGACGTTCGCATAGCTCTGGGACACGCGTAACACCCTACGGTTTATTAGGATTTAATATCATATTACCACAATTATACATTTTCAATTACGTTGTATAATGTCCTAATTTAATTTCAAAACGAGTGTAATACTAATTAAAGGTTTTTTAAAAACAGCCGGTTCAAGCAGGGTGTTGTTGATTAATCCTTATTTAATGCATTGTACTTCACTTTCATAAAATTACAGAGGTTACAGCCCATCATATTTTGGAGGTCAGTAAACAGCTTTCACTCCCAAATGGCCGCAGTTGTTTCCCATTCGCCCCCACAAAGCGCACCCACACTAACACCAGGACTAACATATTCACTGTTTCACGTATACCTATAGTGTGGGGGCGGGGGGGAGGGTGACTGGGTCACTGTGGGTATCTAGACCTTCGCGAATTAGATGATGAATGTTCACGTATTATTATAAATGAAAAAAATATGCACAATGTATGCATCTTCGTCGATAGGCAGCTGCCATATAAGGCAATATTTTGCATTCGGAGCTTGTCATGCAATCAATTATTTAAAAACCAAAAATCAGCAATTTAGATATATTAGCAGACCCATCATTTAACTCATTGAGTTTCAATGTCTTTGCACGCTGAGGACAACGAAGGGTGAACCATTTTAGCATAGCAATTCATTTAAATTTATGTGAATTCACGTGAAGCGTAAAAATTATGGTATCCAAAGGTAATTATTAAACAGTGTGAAGTTTACTTGTAAAACATTCAATAGGAGTACTCAAACAGATGTAGTTAATCTGAATTTATTGTCTCAAAGCAATTCTCATTCTTTCATTCTCTCATTTTCTAACTTTGCAGATTGACTGCATGCTTCTGTTTAATTAACCCTATATAGCAAATACATTGTAATCACGCATCCAGTATATGAATAAGACGTCAAAAACCATATAATGACAAATACCATTCCATGTAATAAATTGTATTGGAAAACATGTAGACGTGCTTATCATCCCATGTAATAAATTGTACTGGAAAACATGTAGACGTGCTTATCAACAAATAATTTAACTTTGCAGCTATTACTCGAGCGGTATTAAAAGACCTGAAACCATTTTAAACTGCTAAATAGATTTATAATAAGCCGATATACATGTACACATTTAAGTACATACATGTACATAAAAATCCCGCACACGCTAAGTATTCCATCTTACTGCTGCTCAGGCAACAAGGTGCACGTGGTACCATATCCTTATCCATATCCCATCGGCAATGCCCCAATGCATCTAATGCCCTCGCACAGTACATGTACAATTTGAATACTCTGGATATGATCTGATTAATCATCGAACGACATTAAAATTGTTAATTTGAAAAGTTCATAATGAATATTACATTGGCCTCCTAAGAGGACAGTTAATTGGACAAAGATCGATGTCAATTGAGATGGTACCTAATGTATTGCATGTGCAACACATTGTTGAAAAAACAAAGACTGAATTGAAAAGAATTTGAAAGCAGATAAGAATATTGTTAACTAATACTTAATTTAACCAAGCTATAACGTATTACTGACTACTAAAATTGTGGGCATCTTAATATAATTATGTCGAGAATTGAGATATGCAAAGCAATAAACGCATTGCATTTTTTTTAAACCAGCTTGTGCGTGCTTACCATTGAAAAAATGACATCCTATTGTCATTATTACGAGCTTTATGGTACTATATATTCGTTTGTGTGACACCATTAATTTGGCTCCGGATAATCCTATAAGAGCTAACCTACCTTATTACAGTGTATATTGTTTTCAAAAAATAAATGAACGAGCTAAGCACCATACAGGCATTCATTATAGCGGAAAGATAATTGAAAGAACGGATAGAGAATTAAATAAAACAGAGCTAAATTTAAAGCCACAGTGTACGGTTGGCTAATGGAGCACGTTGTATGACCATATATCGCGCTATCACAACAATAAGCGGAAGTAGCGTTTGTGAGGAAGCAAATCACACGACACGAACATTATTATAATGCCAACTAAAACAAAACAATGAACCTTTAGATAATAATTTAATTGATTACCGCAATGGATAGCTTGGGGTCACTTCACACGCGCTATGAGTAGCCGCACAAATTCCACTTGAGCATCCCCTATATACTTAGCACAATTAGCATTGTGCTGCCCGATATTTAAAGTGCTCAGCAATAGGTTTTTCTTCAAACAATATCTTATCATTTTAATAGTTCAAGGGACATAAATTAACCGAAGCAGTATTTAATGAGATACCTATCGTATTAATAATTTTTTCGACGGTTGACCACCGGCAATGCCTAGTCATCCCAAACCACAAATATAAACGTCCGTTCAGCTTTATTCAAATAGATCTGACCTTCAACGTCAATTATCAGTATGTGAGCAAAAAACATCGCCTTCATCATCATAAGAAAAAGCAAAGATGGTACTTTTATCAATTGTAATTAGTGACAATTAATATGGATTTAATATGCATGTGGACGATTTGATATTTACAGTAGATTTCAGGCAAGTTCAGATTTGTAAATCAACTACTAAAGTAACCTGCAACATGTAACTTAATATATCCTTTTCACGAAAGATATACATGTATAAACTACTAACGTCCTTACATGTACGTGTACGTATGCCTGATGTACAAAATTCAAGACGATGTATTACTTCACTCAAACTATACATTTATGGGACGTACAATCTGCAACTTAAATTTTACATGTAACTGAATATATCCCTTTCCTAAAAGCAAGCAATACTACCTGTACATGTACTATAGGCACTACATGTACATGTACGTGTTCGTATGCCTCACGTACAAAATTTAAGATGGTACAAAATTCAAACTTCATGTAGGCATATATGGGGCCGTACAAGTATTACGTCTTCAGTTTTTTTGCGATTCTCAGTCCCCCACTCTACATGTATATTAGAAGGGATGCTATGGCCTCATGTAGGGGGGGGGGTACTTTTCCGACTCCCCTGAATGATCATGATGCCATTAATTGAACAAGAAATAGATCAGAAACGGTGAAGTTTAGCCTATAAAAGTGATATGAGGAATTATGAGGAAGTATGAGGATTTTAATTTATCACAATGTTTTTTAAAACAGAAATGGTTAAGTCAGCATTTGACTGAAAAGATGATGCCAATATTTGAATTAATGTACAGTATGTATAGAACATAGACTGTACACTTTTAGTGCATTACTGATGAGTGCCATATGAGCTTGCTAGAGTGAAAGTGTACCCTATGCCCAGCTACAGTATACAGTTCTTTAAAATTCAAATTCATGAAAAAAGAAACTGAAAGTCACGTCCACCAGTTTTCCGAATAACGCCTTTTTGAAAGTGGGTTAATTCCGCGATGCACCATTTAAAAAAAAACAAAATCTTCGCTTAATTGTATTGAACTGTGGGCAAGGTGACAAAATATAAATCTAACGAAGTTGGGAGGATTGAAATGTGCCGTGGAGGAGTGCATGGGTGGATCGACTATACGCTGTTATAATGTAACTGTTAATTGTGCCCATCTGAATGCGCGCTGTATATGGTCGAAGGGCACGGTTCGATCGTGCCTTTATGACGCCCTCGCAAATAGGCCTACTACCTTCAGGCTAGGAAAGCATTTCTGAATGAAAAATGAAACGAACGAAAATTGGATGCACCCATTTTAAGGTGGTTTCCCTAATTTTATATATTTCACTACCTTCTTTCATCCTACATCTCTCTGACACTGCTTTTAGGCCAAGGGATGAATCATCGCTGGGATGCACATTACTGGGACAGGACGAGAAATGAAGGACAAACACCACACTGAAAATTCACATTTTTACAAAGCATCAAAATCCGAGAAACTCGTGCTTACACAAACCTACGCGTATTTACCAAAGCCACTAAGTGCCTGCATAAGCCTGTAAATCATCGAGGTTGCTGATATGGCTTTCAATTAATACACGTAGTCCTAATCTACATTGTAATCACCAATTTCTTTGCATAACAAATAAAATACTATTTTTGCAGGATTTTGCGAGTCGTTATGGAAATAAGAGGATATTTTCAAGTGATCAATTTCAGAAAATGTTATCGAAATTTGATTGTTTTTTTTTGCCTTTTTTCATACATTAATAAATACATAAGAGAATTTGTGATCACTGAAGAAACCAATGTCACTAGAAATTCTCCAGCCAATGTGTTATTTTAATATTCGTTACATTTTTGGTAGTGATGTAAAGAAAGTCTCAAAGTATGGGAATCGATCGATCGTTTCGATCATGACCAAAGCATGTGATCAATTTCAGAAAATGTAAGCGAAACGTAATTTGTTTTTGTATTTTATAACACATGTACTGTCATTTTACGATCACTAAAGAAATCAAGTGTTATTTTTATATTCGTTACCCTTTTGGTCTTGATGTAAAGCATGGGAATCGTTTTGATCGTGGCCAAGGAATAAATGACTGTACTAAGTCATTGTTTCGATCATTGGAGAAATCAATTTCACCATGTAAGAATTTTTCAGCCAATGTGTTATTTTTATATTCAGTCTAATTTTTGGTCGTGGTTTAAAGTATGGGAATCGGTTTGATAGTGACATAAATTTACAGTCAGATTTACAATTTCCAGATATCGGCAGTAGCATCATCTTAACAGTTTTGTGGGTAGGTGGCATGGGGTTTCTGGTCGAAACAACTCAGTCATTTTGCGTGAATCGATCGAAGACTGAAAGCATGTTAATATTCCCTCAAAGTTTAATATTGAATAGAAAAATCATCCATATTTTTCTGTCGTCTCATTATCTATTGGGTGATAAAAAGCAGGTCTAAGCCATCAAATTAAAAAGTCTAACGTGTTAGCCCATGCTAAGAGAGCTTCGAAAATGTATGCCACTTACACATATACAATGTGATGGAGCTATGGCTTTTTATAGCATCGGGGCAACATTAAATCTTAATGAAGGCATCACCATATGGATACACAAACTCTATAAATATGGCATGACATGCAAAGTTCTTTTATTATCCCGCATCAAAGCAAAATATCACGTGTGAGTTAGTTAGTGTAGATACAGAATAAACACAGGAAGGATGGCAACGTGTGCCTCATGCTGGGCCATTTCAATTGATGAGCTCACAAATCAGAAAATCCATATCACTACCTCAACGGCCTATACAAGGTATCTTCTGTTGAGCAAAAAGCACGATTGCCGTTAGGCCTACCGACATGACAAGCCACGTTTCAAAAAACGTCAAATTCAAGAGAAACCATATAAAATGCCATCACATTTCAGCGACCCATTTGCGTAGAATATATTTGGAAAGTGGCGAGAAATTAATGAATTTAGCGAGAAAGTCGAACGCCTTTTTCCAAGAATAATTTGCAATCCTCCCGAGAGCCAACCATTGTAGGAATAAAATTTTCGTACATCATTGCATGGCACACTATTCAAACTACAAGTACTATTTTTCCTTCGCAAACACGATGTTGACATACATGCACTAAGGCATTTGAATATAAAACTAGGACACGCTTGAGCTCATCCTAGCGTAAACGCAGTCATCAAAATTTATGAATGAAGTTTTAAGTTAGCCACCCATTCATGCAGCCATCTTTGAAACGCGATGTACACCGGACGTACGGTATATCTTGCATTATTTATACATTATCCTGTATACACGTATTAACGATTTGATGGAAGAGATGCTCAAATAATATTAAAATGTACATGTACACTGAACGAACATGCACTTGCATGTTTAACCGTCAGTCATTGTTAACCATCAGCATGTCGTCTTGCATTTCAAGAAATAAACAACCTACCCAAAACTATTTTTTGAAACAAAAACAAAGTATTTTCATTACCACAACTATCCAAGCACTCAGTCTCAAAAATTTCCAGAACAATAGAGAAACTAACATACTTTAAAAATAGGGTTTAAGGTTTGAAAATGTATATACATGTACATGTACATGTATTCCTTTATCCGTCTAATAGAATATCCGCCACATCCCCGGTCTCGTCCCCTGGCGGACAATAAATGTTTCACTGTACATGTATCTTATAAACGTTAAACGTAACCATAACTATGAGTACTGTTCCCAAGATAACGCCATTGTTTATGAAATGAAGTTAATTGACCATTTTTGTTAGTCTCAAGAAATATCTATCGCAGATGGCAGGTGAAAGTATTTAACTAGTCCGATGGTAAACACATGTTTAGTTTTGCCAATGTGGACCATTGCGAAGGTAATTACTCTGATACTAGATGTAAGACGATGTTGACACCTTAAATCCTACAGGTAAGTAAACATCTCCTATGCAGTCCCCTTGCCCCCTCCCTCATTTCGACTGTTGTCCAGGCAACGTTTTAACGCACGATGCACGTGCTTAAACAAACGAAAAGTGCATCCGTGGACTTAACACCTGACCCCTTTCAACGCGCTGCGGAAAATGTGTAAATATGCTTGCTGTTGCTGAGAAAAGGTCCACCAGCTAGTCTGCATGGCTACTTCGGAGCCATGTAAAGTACTGTTGAGGCTTGAAATCTCAAAAAAATAACATTAGAAATTAAGGAAAAACAAACACTGGCTTCCTTCTGTTGAAAATCGTCGAGAAAAACTAAGAGTGAATGCATTTCAGCGAATGAAATAAAAAACCTTGCAAATAAACAATTGGGTAATTTTTAAAAGCGTTCAGTTTGTAATAACATTCCCAATTGCTGACATGAAGTTTGTTATGCATACAAGTATGCATTGTAAAATCCTGCTCAAATATCGGTACTTTATCTTTTGAAAGCATGATTAACACGCAGTCTATCGGAGGGCAACATAAGACTGTATACTTAATGTACCGGTATACATTAACATGAATGTTTTCTGTCATGCAAATAATGTGTCGTAATATACAATATGGCGAAAACAGCATTCTAGTTTTCCTTCAACTGTTGAAACTTTTTTTGGTTTAAGAAATATATCATTATATAAACGATAATTTGAAATGGCTTTGTAAAAGAAATTTTATACGGTCAGCCATCTTGGAATATTTTGAGCAACCTATAGAACAACATCCATGGCAGCAGCTCGTATGCTACAATACAATTTGTTTGGCAAGTAACACGCTTCCTGTTTCGAATTATGAATCTTAATAAAGCATCATTTTTAACAGGAAAATACCCTCACCAATAAATATAATAATTTCAATTGACATGAACGACATTGCAGGTCACTACCACAATGTGAGAAGTATAACTACACCGTATTACATACAATATTCATATACGAGCGTAGTTTCATATAAATGATGATGGTTTTTATACCGGTACATGCATGCACCTTTCAACCATTTGGTGTAATGCAAGTTCAGTTCAAAAGTATCACATTAAGTGTGGAAATATTAAAATTTATTAAGATTACCTGTGAAAATGGTATATCCTCATGAGCGAAGTCACCACTCTAAAGTAAAGCACCACACCACCGCAGCACAATGTCACAGTATGTCACAGTAAATTCCAACTGAGTAAAGACGTCATTTTCCCCATACATGTAGATTCCATACCGACTAGTAGAATCCAGCAAAGTTGAATTTTGAGAAGAACAGATAGGAGGCATGTAACCAGAACGTAAAACGTATACATTCGAGGCATGCTGCCAAAGGCAAGAGGCCACAGGCATAACTTTTGGCAGAAGGGGCTGTACTGACGTTAAAAATGGATTTAGCATGGGATTAGATGCAATGAGACGTAATCAAAGAAGAGGAACAAGTGCAAAGAGTGACAATTGCTTTGTGAATGTGTATGTGATGATGCCTATATGCATGGCGTCAACATGAAAAGGGTGGGGGGGTTCAATGCATTAAGGTATATGTATACACATACATATATATACCTGTCTTAATTTGATTAAACTCAGGGAGTCCCGAGCCGAGGCCTACTCCCCTTATGTGCATATATATGTTCAGGCCAAAAACGTTTCAAATTAAACAGGGTGTGACCTATAGGCTCGCCATAGACTACACCCATGATGCATCTTTACACACATGCATGTGTGATGTGCCTATACGTAGTAAGTGCATCGTTTCCTAAAGGATGCATTAATATTATGCAGAAAATCTACTAATTCCATACAATTCCACTGCCAGAAACCAAAATCGGTTTAGTGTTCAGTTACCAGGTAATTCCCATAATCCGCAAGCATTGGTTATTTAAATTTTTTCCTGTGCAAACAGAACATTATGACTGGAGTACTCTCTCCAGAATCAATTCAAATTAAAACCGCAGGGTCAATGATACCATACGCTCATACCTGTGCTTTGAGTGCATCGATTTGAGCCCAGTTATTGACACAAGAAGTGGAACAAGTGTTTGTTTCAAGTGAAGCGTTCAAAATGGCGGAATAGCAGTAATCGTTGTTCTATAGGCGGAAAAAGTTCAAATAAATTTCGGGAAGAAAAAAAATTCTAGAAATTTTTTGTTCAAAAACAGTCGTTTAGCATAACAACGCCTGGCATAAAGCGAAGCAAAAAGTTGGCAATCTTTTATTGTGATAAATGAAGGGAAATATAAAACAATTCAAATTCGATTCAAACACCTGGTTTCACATAATTCGTAGTACTCATGTACATGCATTTTAAAGTTGATTTTTCGGAAGTGCTTCAAAGTCCTGAATTTGAGATGGAAAAACTGCCTCGTGTGCGTGACCGGTTTGAAGAATCTCTGACCATGGCAGCAACCATCCTCCAAATTATCTCCCATCAAAACACCTAGGTTTGAATCTTCTTCCTCCCCATTCCCCATCCTTCCCTGTCTACCCTCCACATTATATCAATCTGCGAACTCCACCCATTAAACATGCAGGCACATCCATGCAGCATGTGATTTGTATTTAATTTGAGGGGAGCGTACTTGCTCTCATCATGCATGCACATCTAGGAAGGGGGATCAGCTTATAATGTACTCTATTATGGCGTTGACACATATACGTGCAATGAAAATGGTTTTGTTGGAGGAGGCAATCAATTTGAGAGACCCAGAAGATCAACCAGCAAAACATATATATATATTGTATATGATGGGAAATTTATTATTTCCTAATTAGACAGGCGGCGTAGAGTTGCCAAACCGTGGCTCTCCATCTGTTGATAGGCGCCAACGTGACTCTAATATGGCTGCCATCAAAGCAGTATATGAGCAGTGTGTAGGCTGATAAATCTTGCCAGAGAAGTCATGAAAAATATGACATGCTGACCATAAAACCGATTTTCCCATCAAAACCATCATGACGGTAATTGAAACGTGCCAAAAAGCGTGACGTCATCCTGTCATGATAAAAGGGCTGGCATCCACAAGTTGACATATATAGGAATATGAGGGGCATTCTAAATTGAAATGACACGTTTTAGACATACTGTAAGTACATGTATACGTACAAATGTACTGATGGAGTACATTGAAGGATTAATGGGCAACATAACCAAAGGCGATTTTGTTTTAAGGTTAACAGGAAACTACAATCAGCAATCACTGCAAAGGTAACACCAAAAAAGTATATATCAATCACGGATAAGTTTATTTTGTACGTGTGGATATCCGTACATGTACATGTATGCCTGCAGTTACTAGTACCTTTTTTGCGAACAGAAATCACAGAACTCATCCATGCACTTCCATGAAAGCAATTACTTATATGGTACTAGGTATTGCCTATATCTTGTTATAAATCTAAGTGGAATCAATATAGTGAGTGATGCACTCGTTCACTTATGGCTCTTCCATCCATTTTGATAGAATCAACATTGCAAGGGCGTGCCCATCCCAGTTTTGGCTGAACCTTCGGAATTTTCGATGAAAACGCGAAAGCATTAGGAAATTAATTCTTAATTTGCGTTATGCGCCATTAAGCAAAACGTCCATACTTCATAAATGAAACAATAATTATACATATACCTAATAAAACAAAAGCGAGATTGAAAATTAATGGAACCATTCTAAGTACATTGATGATTCTAGCGTGCCATATATTATCAAATATTAGCAAAACTCTTGGAAGAAGCTATAATTTGCTGGCAAATGGCGATATAAATATATGCATTAAAAGTGGGTTTATGATATATTGATGAATTTAATCTCAACGAATAGCATTCTTTACTGCACTGCATAAATTAGCATAAAATAGCAAGTTGCCCTATTTCGGAAATCTTTGAAAGTGCATAGTTTGAAAGGCCACAATATTAAATTAGAGAAAAACTCCCAAACTTTTGCCCATCAAAATAGTTCAAAGTGAAAACAATTTCAGGATTCCAAGTAGAAATGGAATTTCTGTGAACTTACATGTAAGATGTGAGCTCAAGACTGATCTGACGCATGTATATGTGCAGAGTTTTAACGTTCTGATATTTACAAATCCCAATTAATTTACAGAAATGCAAAAGTGTAAAACAAAAGATTCACCCAAATGTTGGGTCTTTATTTAAGCGTAGGCTACGACTACCATGTGACTGCTGGCATTAACAAATGGCATTTGGTAATCTTCCTACCAACGCAATATATCAACTGGGTATCGACCTGCAATGCCACGTTTGGGATATCCAACAGGACCCCATTCACAAATCATTGCTCGTAAGCATGGCACTTACAGGAGGGCCTACAAGACATTTGAGTATGTCCACACATGCAAGCAGCTAACATGACTTGGGTGGCCAAGAATTTGTCTTTTCGAGTGAATCAATTATGGGAATATACAGTGTGGTTATGGCACTGTACAAACAGCTTTTCGGGTTCTGATTTGTCACTTGTGACCTTATGCATGCTGGGATTACCCGGTGTACCCCATATATTTTCTGTTTAAAATTCCTACCGGACAACAGACACTAGAAAGACCTCCATGGAGAACATTGTCGTTGCGCAGGGGCCATTAGTGAACGAAACGGAAGTGGCGCGTGACTTACATGTAATAGTATTGTAGAAAAAAGTGAAAAACCGCAAAATTATTATTCGAAATATAAATATTAACGTAAAGGTCAATGATACATTGACGTTAGATTTCAGTAAAAAACTTGAAATAAGTTAAAACTATGTTCATAAAAATTAATAAATGTTTTTCGAAGCGTTTTTGGGTAACAACTTTATGTCTTTACCATTCAATAAAATGGCAAATTTATATTTTTACATAGGAAATACATTGGACAAAGTGTCAACCGCACAAAGATTGAAGGCTTTGAAACATACAGAATAACCAAAAGGTTTACGGCAGTGCTGAGTTTAACTGAATGGTGAAGACTGACCAGGACTTTTGGATTGCTCTATACAGTATATCTAAAATTACATATTTTGTTTTTACCTTAAATTACTTCATGTTTTTGCTCTAACCTATAAATTTGATGGGAAGCACGTTACGTAGGTGCCAATTTGGCACGAATAGTGTCTGTCATGTACGCTATGTAATTTAAGTGTTAAAAGACTATACCAGCACATATGTAAAAAGATATCCTCCAAACCTTGCTGAAGATCTGGCCCAGATCTCCTTATTGTGAAAACCTGTAATTACGTGCAAACTGCAAACTATAACAAACACGCATACTGCGAAAGTTTGCTCATGAATTCAATTAGCATCGGTAAAGTAGTAATTTTCTCCAGAGCATCCACAAGAAGAGATCATCATGATTACATTTAAAATATTCGTATATGGATCAATATTGAAATAACAAGAGCATCTCATTTGTATTAGTAATAGATTGGGATGGGCCTGCTTTGAAAACGAGCACGCAACTACCTGCTTCTGATTCGTTTATTAATGGGAGCAAATTATATCACCGTCCTGACAAAAGCAATACGATGTGAACAAGACAAATTGACTATTAACATAGCTATTGATATCACATTATGGAATCAAAACAAAATGACAGAGATCATGCAAGCAACGCTATGTACGCACTATAATGTACATGTATAACATATATACATGTATATATAACCATCTTGTACAGCTGCAGTATACATGAAAATTTATGATAGACGCCGCAATTCGAAAAAAAACCTATTGGTAATGGAGTGTTTTTCTATCCATGTAAATGAGTGGAATCTCTAGTCTGTATACACCTTCATGTGTATGCATTATAACCTTTTGTGTCCCAAAAACGTATAATTCAAACAATGGAAAAAATACAATTATAATGTCTAACAGCATGTTCCTGAAGCACAATGCTGCTAAATCACTCCAATTTGCCTCTGGTAATATAAGACAAACAAAAAAATGATCTAAAATACATGGGTTCCAAAAAAAGACTAATTTTCATTGGAATTTTCGTCTAAAACCAAACAATCTGATCTCTCCTATTGTCATGTCTAACAAATCTTCATTTTTGTTTGTATCATTTTCGAGAATACATGCAGTTGTAGCCAGAGATGGCATTTATTTTGGATCTGGACTAGCATGTCACATTACTGACCAGGATCACTGCTAGTTATATTTCTGCTTGAAATATTGCAATTTTTTTGCAGAATCTATAGCGTTCTTCTTGAAACTTGCTTTTAACATTTTTTGAGATCTTTACGAGGTCAAATATCATAAACTTGACAAAGAATCTTTTTAAAGAACTACCAAAAAATGCATAATTACTTTGCTAAAGTTTAATGATAACATCTTGGACCTGTTGTGCATCTTGTCAAAGTCATTTTGCCGAGGCTAGACTGTTTTGCTCGAATTCTGTTATCAAGATCATTTAAGCAATTTATTTCTTTATTGGAAATCAACGAAGAAATATCATCATTTGAAAGCCTATCACGGATTAAGAGGGCAGTTGGTCTATAAACGCTTATTTTATAGCCCGGCCATTTTTATTACGCTTAATGATAATGCATATAGATTTTCTTGTCGATTACCTTGAATTATGCTAGATTATTAGGCTTATACGAGCTAACATGTTTGCGCAGATGAACCTTTCCACGCTGTACCTGCACAGGTCTATTATAGATTACTCTCATATCTGGCTTTTGTGCGTTAACACTAGGTTATCCTATTAATCTTATTTAGGCTTGGATTTGAAATAAGCACTTGCCAAATTTGATTACAAAACTCGCGCACGCGAAGAATAAAGGTTCAGGTCCCAAGTGACCAAAACCTAGCCACGCAACGAACACTCGCCATAGCACATTCATCATAAACACATGCCATCTATGACCCAATACACACAATTATATGGAAAGTGTATATAATGAGTCAATAAACTGTATCTGATGCAGACCCGGGGATATATATATTGGCCTTTAATTAATATTTAGTTTACTCGCGTTTATTAAATATATCAAAGGCGCTACTTTCTCATGTTTGGCGTGTGTTGATCGTTAAAGCATTTCATGCAGTACCTATCTACCGCCATACTAGTTATTACCAAAATATAACGTTTTATTGTCTTGTCCAAATGGCAGAAAGCAAATAACTTTGCAAGCTGGCATCTTTATTCTCATTTCAAAACTTCCTGACCGTTTAGCTAATTTTTGCATTTATGCAAAACCTGCTCAAGCCAATTTTTTAAAATAATTTGTTAGTTTCGAAATTATCTTGTATTCATAATTCATAAAACGTCCCGCAAAATAATGACGTGGAATAAAAATATCTAAAAAGCGAACCCAGGCTTAAAATTTAACACACTTATTTAACGATTCAAAGCCTGGGATGTTTTATAATTCTAGCCCCATGTCACGTTTTCCAGTTTTAAACATAAAAGCAAAATGATATAAAAAATCGTCTTGTCTCGTGCCATATGTCCTCCGCGAACATATTGTACGTGGTCTATGGGTGACAATCCGTACATAACTAATATCCCTTACGAATAGCCTGGATATATAAAGATGAGTTGGGTGTGGTCGAAATAAGCACATCACCTATTATTATTATTACTTCATATTATGTGCTGGGCTGCTATATTAAATTTGTATAGAAGATAGTCCGGGGGAGGCCTAGCTTATAACATGCATATATGACACGCGACATGTGGCCTATAATAATACATTAATGTGTACCATTTTATACATAAAATGTCCTCGCACGAGATTTCTCTCGCTTTAATATCGCAATAGTATACGTTCACCGACCAGTCGCTGCGACTGAGCACCCAATGAGGCCACAGCATCTGGAGGTGTTAATATGCTCGTGGAAATCGATAGAATTAGGAATGCATTATCCTCCAAATGTGCAACATTAGTTTCACGACCATGCTTCATTTTAAACTGCAATTTATTCAGTCATTCATCTGAGCCCAATGAGGCGAGATTACCATTGAAGTGTGTCGAAAGCTGCATTGATGAACGCTAGTACCTCATTCCGAATTAAAATTGTTGGATGTGCTACAGCACAGTCCGTGATCCAAATATGCACACAATATGTATATTTCAACCAGACTTGTTCAGTTGGCAAGAATGACTATAGTCCTAGTTGTCGTAATTTACCTCTATCCCGTATATTTTCTTATTTTTTGAGTTTTTTATTCTTTTGGTGGTTTTTGTGTTTATCCTGACCTGACCTAACCTAACCTAGCCTAATAATGTAATTTCTTTATTTCCATGCGGCTGCATCTAACTGCAGGCTATCACTGCCAGCCTACGAGCCGTTAGGAGAAGCCCACTTTCTCGTTGCATCTTTATCTGAGCAGCAGCAGGAGCTATTCTGAAGTACGTTACAGATTATGTACGACTGACAGGAAATTTCTGCATATGTCCTTCAAAGTATGACCCTTAGCTGCAAGTCCGCACTTGATTTAACCTGGTCGGTTGAGTCCGTGCTGCGCAACATCTGTTTGAGTAAGGTCCTGTCTCAATACCTCGTTCCAATTCCTGTGGAAACTGCAGAATTAGGTTTTTTCGTAAAATGTTTAACATGTTTTTAAAAGCTTATTCAAATATATAGTGCAGGCAATTTTTCTTAAAAAGCTATTTATGGGTAAAATGTCATTGTTTTTGCGTGCAATTAGACTTTGGAACGGACTTCCCAAAGATGGTCAAAAGCTAGAAATTCAATTTTTCGATGGTTTGTTGCAATTATCACGAGGAAGATAAAATCAAATAAATTTGGATAAATGGAATAACCCCTTACTATAATGGGGAACCATATCGGGCATTCTTACTGTCAGTTTCTACAAATATGGCCATTAATACTGGTCGTGTAATGGGCGCAGTACTGATGGATTGGTGGTCTATTCTCATTACTGACGATTATCCGAATTTCCGGATAACTTACTGTCAGTATCGAAATAATGACCGCAGCACTGATCGTGTAGGGTCTGCATAATACGTTGACTTTGTGTGATGACTGAACATAGCATATAACTATCATAATCAACCTGGGGTCTGGCTCCAACCCAAATAACCTTCTAATGTAGCATATGTAGAGTCCCTTAGTGCATTTGCCTTCATTCAAAATCAACTATGGAACAGATTCTGTTGAGCCTAGTTTGATGACAGTAAAGTTCTGAGTTGAATTGGATGGTGAGATGGCGAATTGAAAGAAGACATCATTGTATTCTGCTGTTTAAGAACAGTTAATAATGATATCTGGAAAGCCCAAAATCAAAGAGCAAACAGCCAGTTCAATGATACCAACAAAACTGTCCTGAACACGAACCATACCATCACAACCAAACCTTTTCGCTGAAGTGAAACTACTTGTTAGGGCCTATCAGAGTGCATTTGGGCTCATCAGATCCATCACTGGAGTTCAGAGTATTCAATTTTCCAGCCATTAAGCATCGCTAAGGGCAGTGGGAATGCTCGATGCGTATTAGCATATAGACTAACAGCACACCAACGTCATATGCGAATGTACCCATGCATGCAGTTAGCAGTCCAGGGGGAAAGGACAGGTAGACATTATTTATAGAAGGGGAGATTGGGAGGGTGGGGGAGGTCAGGGGAGGGCGAAGCCAGCGCAGGTAATGGCGTCGAGGGGAACTGGAAAATGGGAAAATCAAAAAGGCATCCAAATATACAGGTAGAGGCCCACGTGTGCACCAGACACCTTTTATCGATCGCACCCTCCCCGTGCTTATCCACGCACTTTATCTATATCTGTACATATAAGCCTACCACAAATCCACCACTGTAAAAATGGCCGCCAGCCATGCCTAGGAGTGGCATATTGCAAAAAAAAAAATCAAGCACGTGCAGAAACTGCTTGGAGCCATCACTAGCCAAGAGCTGGAAGTCCATGTATAAGCCAGGAATGCTGATTTCGGAGTTAACCCTGCAAGTTCAGCCATACTTTTGCCATCCAGACGTACCCTCTTTTCGCCCCTGCGCAGGCACCCCCTCCATTCTGGGGTGCCATGCTCGATGCATTTACCATTTGCTCGCTTGCAGATCCCATCCAAATGGTTTCCTGCAGGTTAAGTGGGTGAGTGTGTATACCTCATCGAAAATATTAAAATAAAGCTAAAGTCACGTTTGGTTTTTCGACTAATCAAATAGCACTAGCAGTTGGTTTTCCTCCTAGGTCGTGTTTTTTTTTGCTTTCCTCTCAAAAGGCACAGACCCACACAATAGGAGCGGACACAATGGCGAAAGTTTAGCAGCAGAAACGGTGTGATTAAGCAGGTTTTTCAATATTTTTCACGTGAATCTAGAGAAACAAACCACTAACGAAATACGTGCCTAATTAAAGTGAAACACATTGTACTGTACATGTACATGTGCAATGCCATCAAGAAAAGTAAAATACTTATCATGAGCAAACCAGGTGGAGCTGAAGTACAGCAACTGATCAGTATATCGGTTCAATTCACCAAACAAATCCTGAATTCAGGTTTGTTTTCCAGGCGCTAGATGGCGCAGTATGCGACCCAAATTAAACCTGCAGGATAAAGGTGTTTACAGAACATTCTGCTGTGCTTCAATTAAGCTTTGCTTCCAAAGCAGCACTCATTGCCAGTTAATTGTTCTCACAAACCCCGGTGAGTTTGAAGTAAACATAAATAAATAAAAGGTTATAGAGTTGTTGTCAAAGTTTTACATTTATAACCGCGATTACTAATGTTGAATTCTACGTTTATTGTGCCTAGCCCTTACGGATATTCAAGCGGTTGAGTAAGTTTAAACAATTATTTGGCTGAATTTGTGAAGGGGTTAAAGTAGAGTTTTTAATAGGATGTGATTTTTTTTATTCCAGCACAATCTTTAGGAAAACATTTGAAAAACATGCGCAATTTATCCCTTTTCAGCAAACAATTTCCCAGATCTTTCTAGAGCAAGCACGTGAAAAACCATGCATGCCGTCATCATACATCCACTTCACCATTGACAACAACTACATGCAATGATGATGCTTTTTGCGAGGCAAAAATAAATTACTTAATAATCAGGTATTAGTTCGTTTCTTGTTCAATGCAAAATTTTAACAACGCAACTCGTACCAGTGCACGCTAATAATTCTGAAAAGGAAACCAGATTTTGGAACTAATGTAAATGAAATTATCGACGTCATCACGATGAAAACCTCTCCATTTCTTACATTTTCCATGCAATTTCTGCCTAACGGAAAAATGGTTAATTAGTCACGTTTCAATGTGTACAACATGAAGGAAGGAAGGAAACATGCATCATGCATTCTCCCATAAATGCACGACCGAATCCACTTCAAGTGTCATATCGCTAAGTGGGCCAACTTCTATGTACATACAGTACATTGGGGTAGTTGTAAAAAACTGTTCAAATTTGGTAGTATACTGTACAAGGTTTCAATGTGCTTGTGAATTACGCTGCTTTCCTTCCTCCTCATACGAGACAAACCCTGACTAAAAAGCACCCATTGTCTGTGCTATATTATCTTGTAAAAGTTTCAGCTCTGCTTTGCTGTTAGTTTATGCAGCATGTGAATATTGTAGTCATGTAAAAACCTTGCTTAATTTTTAATTTCAGATTATGGTACACCTGTCAAACGAGAATAGCTGCCATATAATCATACTGGTAGTATACGCGAAATAACAAAGAACAGAAAAGGAAATGCCTGTTAGGGTCCATGAAAAAATGGATATGCGAAAAATTATTAATCACTGTAATGTACATGTATAATGTGTTTTTATTTTGGTAACCAGGAAATTTATTAAAATTAGTAATCGATTTCCTAAGCATATGCTTTTATTCACAATCTTGCTGTAATTTATTTCTCTCTGTTTATTATGCATTTATTATGCAAAATGTTGAAATATTTTCACGTCTACCTTTTTAAATAAATGAGAAATTTAGTAAAATAAAAAACCTCTATAAAAGAAATCGGAAATAATAATTGCACACGAAGGTATGCTGAAACTCTGAATAACATCACGAAATTCCGTGACCAATTAAGAAGGAAACTTGACACGTAAATGGACATGTGCTACAATATATTATACTGTAATAATATTTAAATGTTTTAGCTATTCATATGGCATACACTATAACCGAACACGTAATGTTCATCATAAAGGTTTATTTGAAGACTGCTTGTTGATGCACCAATAAGTCTGAGTTTATATGTACAGTTCTACATTCATGTTCTAACACCGTTGTAGCTTAATTATTGACACTTATTTCATGTATATTTAAAAAAACAGTTTATTTATGTAGAGTGAATGTAACGTAAACCAAGAATTTCCATAAGGGTATACAGTACAAGGGTTTCTCTTGCATAAACACCGAATACGAGAACCCAAATGCTGAAATCGATATACCCGAGCCTTATATTGCATAGATGCAGACAGTATGTCACATTATAATATTATAATGAGCATGAAGCAACCAACAAATAGGGTTCGTTCTCAGAAGACGTTAAGCTTTCACTGAATATACAGCATTGCTTAGCAAGCCTGTACCACTTCAAGTTGTAGGCCTAGTTATAAGGATTTGCTGGCAAATAATTTTATAAAAAAATAACAATAGAAGAACGAATCAGGATTATTTGTAAATTAAAAAACCGTGTTCTGAACGTGATGAATGAACTAACCATATGCGATATTATTGACTTGTTTATTAAAAATGGGAACTGTTTGCAGAATTACTTCTCTTGCAATAATTCTTCTTTAAGGTTAAATTTCACTAATTCATGATTTAAATCACTGATTTAAATTTTGCTCTCTTCTTGAAAGCATCGAAAAAATCTATGTTAAACAAATACAGATTTTAAGCAATGCTGTCAAACCATTAACACCTTTTGCCATAATAGCTAATTAATTTCAGGCATACTGAAAATCAATGATAGGACAATGCAATACCGTCATCTCATGCCAAAGTGATGCAATTATTATATGCATTATGGAGGGTAGTTGATGCAACGATTGAAGAGGTACCAACATTGAATGTCATTACTGATACCTCTAAAACTAAAGCCAGCGAACAGATGGCTGTTGGAACAACTGAGAAACACAGCAAACGTTTCGTTGATTCAAAACGTAATTTATACCAGTAATATTTCATAATAATGCGCATGGTACACAATAGCATACAAAGGCACCATACACCTATACTGGATACCTAACACGTCACAACTGCACCTTTTTGAATATCTCGATTTTGTTTGTTATAATGCAACGTATCCAGAGTAACAATAACAAATTACCTTACCATTATTACCTAAAGCGTTAGAATCCCACATTGCCCAACGTGTGTATGCAATAGCCTACGTGCAATAATTGTTTGTTTACCCATACGTGTATGCCCTGCATTCGCTTGTTTGACAAATACAAACAATACGAATAGGAATTTTTGAAAATTCCATGTATCCACCAGTTAGAGGGGAGCAAATGGCTTGGGTAAATTTTACAAAAAATATTTTAAGCATCAATTTCCACTAAAAGGAGACATTTCTAAAATACACGAATGACCCTAAACTCCTTATCACAAATTAAGCTACTAACTTTGATTATACTTTACAAAGTAGATCACATTTCCTTACGAAATGATACTAAAAACATATTTCCAACAGTATTAGCAACACTTTATCGGTGCACCCATTACATGTATAACGGTGGATTTCATACAGTGCACGATCCATTTTATAGCAAACAAAGTTAAAAAATAATTCGATTACTGAGTTTTTAATAAAAATTAATGTTTAGGAATTAGGACAAAATTTTAGGACAATACGGTAGATTCTCGAACATCCATAAATTTATTGAAAGTATAACAAGTATTATTAACAAATACTCAATGTTCTAAGAATTTTTATTCCAAATTGCTTAACAATTTACAACATGTAATTTCGACGTGCATGTATTTTAAATTACTGATAATTATAACGAGCCATCTCTTGAATGTTCAGATAAAGGCGTAATCTAAGTTTTGAAACTAATGCGCGGTTAGACGATGATGATGTAACCATGTCAAATATATTCTAAAAAGTCTGCTTTATTAATATTTATTTTAGTTTTCGAGGAGTTTTGGAGTTATATTCCACCCTCGCATAGTTTTTGAAGTTGGAGAAAGTATCAAGAAAAGTAAACGATACAATATTTGATGGTAGAATAAAGGAAACCATCCCTGTAACGTCCTGGTTTCCAAAGCAGCACTTGCTTCCCCCACAAGTTCTTTAATCAAAAAATGGGTATTTATGTCTGGCTGAATATGACGTCAGTTATGATTCACTTAAACAAACCTAGAAAATGGTTCGTGTTAATTCAAAAAGGCATGGAGATCACACAATGAGAGAAAAGCTTAACGACCCTGATACTGGAAATATTAAACGGCTTCAAACAGAGGCGAAACAATCATCCAGATAAGCGAAAAGTAACCTTTCCACGAAAACAACCTTAGTCCTGATTAAATAACTAGAAAAATTCATATTTCTGTTTATGCATTACCACTTACGTAGCTACAACAAATAACAGCAATGGATCTAACGCATTCCAACAGTCCTAAAGAACTTAAAAGCAAGCCGAAACGATTGAAACAGGTGTGCATAAACAGAAAATATAAACATTTACCTAAAGATAAGCGTGTATGCATACGCTATAGGGATATAAAAAAGTATATCTTTCCGAAGCCCTAGCTCAAGCAGTCCAGCATATCAAATATGAATGTACATGTAGCATGTAGCATGAATAAGAGTGCGGTTTAATGTCGCAAGAAAGGTAATTTCGCATCCGATGCAATGAAATTCTTTGAAAAAGTTGAAATGTTTTCATCACGGTCGGCAACACACACCACATAGTTTACTTTTGATTGTCCACCATACTCTTATCGTGTTTAAAATATAAGAGAAATTCTAAATTCTGTCTGGTTTATGATGCATTATTGCAACATAGATGACGGAATTAAAGGTGCGGGATAGCCAATAATTACATGAAAGTGCTGAAATTTTGTTCAGATCAAGTATGAAACAATGAACAAAGATTGAACATATGGTGACCGAGTGTTTAACAGTGGTTTAACCGAGTTTCCCCCGCATTGCACAAATGTCAGGCAGGTTGGCCTGTTCGCAGGATTCGCTCAACATTACCTTTTGGACTTGTACATTCCCCACTATACATAGAAAATTAATCATTTTGAGAAATCCCGTTGTTTGCAGGTATTATAAGAATATTTGAGAAACTGGGCTCGATCATTACAAGATTTTGTGCATATTTATAACTTTTCATATTTTTTTTTCATAATACTAGTATGTGTAATGAGGAAATCCCTCAAAAAGAAAAATTACAATGCATTGATTTAACGCGTGTTTTAGACACGTGATTTAGCAAAATCTGCGATTCCGCAACGTTTTGGAGCATTTAGCCCCTTGATGTTCTTGAATATTAGAATTTTTTTTCAAATAAAACATTCTGAAAACAATTTGATATGGTGTCAGTATTTATTAAAAGAGTCAAACTTGACGTTTACTCAAATTCACCCGAAAAATTCAAGCACGATTCGAATTTAAGCAAATATATTACAGAAAACATAATTTGACTTTACGGGTTTAGATAATTGTAATCGTAAACCAAATGCAACAATTTTAATGTGTTTTAATGCAATCTTAATGCTGGTTACGATATCGGGATCATTTACAACAGCCTTACATTCGTTCCATTTTCAATTTGCAAATACATATTTAATTTGGAGGAAACTTACTTGTAAATGAAAATGTGGTTACAAATATCAATTCCATTCAAACTGAAAATGTCATCTCGTATTTGCAAAAGTTAGTTTCTTCTTTTTTAAATTCTGCTTAATTCTGTTGCAAAGTAGAACCTCCTAAGTTGACCAACTCGCCAAGTTGACCACCTCCCTATGTTGACACCAATGTAACTGATCGGACAGTCACCCCATTAACTCAACGGATACTGTTAACCACCTGCACTCTGTATGTTGTATGTGAGCCACTTGGACTATGACACACAATAGTGATGTACTCTCTGTATGTTGACCAGCATGGTCTCAACATGTACAGTCATGGATGATTAAATTTATTGGCTGCTTGCAAAACTTGTACTGCAACCGCTGAACAGTAACTGTCTCTATAGAGAAACAAGAGTTCATTTTGAACCCCTTCAGTACCCCTACTGTACTGTACGTGTAGTTGCGGGATAAATTTTCAGCACATTAGCAATGCTGGTACTGTATTACGAACATTTTAATAAGATTATTCATGAATGATACTTCATGCAGTACAAGGAATTAAAATCCTGTGTAATTACAAGCCTCGTTCCATATGTTGACCACCACAGAGGTTCCACTGAACATGCTATTTATTATCTCGTTTTTCTGTTTGCTAGCACGAAACACTAACTACAACCCCTAACATCTCGCGGACGCCATTCCAAGATGGCCGTCAGATTTCGGTCAAGCCATGCGGGCCAGGGGGCGCTGCGTGCCTGCTTTCAGCGTGTTCCTCTGGGCTCTGGCAGCAAGCAAGCAGTACCGAATTCGTACGTTGCATGACGCAGCTGACCAAGTCACCCATAATACTGGGTAAAATTCAAGGGCGACCCATCCACCTGTGACCGTTTTTCGGCCGCTGGTCTCGCTGGACAGCATTGTCAAGCGGCGGAAGCGCGAATTGTTACGTCTGGGAGCCTGGGATGTGACAACTTTTTGCTCCTCTCCAGCATGGAAGGGAGCAGAGTCTCTTTATCTCTCTAAATTTGGATGCATTGACTCCACCTAAGCCACGATAATGGAGGCGCGAGTGGCTACCATGAAAGGTATGGCCTCGTGCTGGGCCGTCAGCCAATAAGAGGCCAGCTCGGCTTGGCTGGCTACACAGGTGTACCGTCAATAAGCAGCACTGGCCTCATTCACCATCACACAGGTAGATGTGAAGTCGGAAAAACAGACTGTTGTTGGGACGCGGGCTGCTCGTGCATTTTACCTGCAACCTGCACCCGAAATCTTGTGCGCGTGGTACCCCTGACAGGTGCCTTCGGTACCTCGGAAAGTGGGAAAGTGAAACTCAGGATTTAAACGTTGCATTTGCTATTTGCACCAACTCTGGAAGTTGGCTTGGAAGTCCAGTCCAGTGCGTTTTTGCGGTGTTTATGTCAAGCAGACTTTTTTGGTCAATGACCAGCCACGTCCCGCTGACCAAGCACCACGATCCGATGGGAAAAGGGAAGCGATACGCCAATATTTCCTGAGCTGATTTCGCTGCCCAAAATCGCCCAATGTCGTCGTCTGGCACGCTACTCATACCCTCTTCGACATACGACAATTCACCGTCTGCATTTCGAACGCAGAAAATGAGCACCGAAATAGCGGAGTTTCAGGATGTAAGTAGGATTCTTGTTCAATTTTATGCAGCACGTTTTGTTCATACCTGACTCTGAGATTGAGCTACTTCGCAATTACCTAGTTATGACATGGGGCAGTGATGCTTGGCTGCTTATACTGTAGGTGACAGCTTGAGTGCTTGTCAATTTTTCATCCATCAAAACATTCCATCGTTTTGCCGCGATTATCCAAATTCGGCGAAAATTTCGGTCCAAAATATTCCCGTATAGCGCTTATAAGCGTGTCTTTGAAAAATTGTTTAACAAAACTTGAACCAGTAAGCTTTTTTTTCAAATCGAATTGCAAACCTCTAACTGTTCATGAATTATTGTTATTCCTGTAAAGTTTGTTCTTTTCTGAGATTTGTCTACTTTGCATTTGCAATGACTGAGTTATGATGCGAGTCAATTTTTCATCCATCAAAATATTCCATAGTTTGCATCGATTATCCAAATGAAAGGAACAGTGAATTACATTTTGGTCCAAAATTTTCCCATAGTAAGCGTGTCTTTGAAAATTTGCGACAACAAGCTTCAACGGGTAGGCCTAGACCGAGTGCGCATTGCAACCCTCTTAACTGTTCGTGAATTATTGTTATTATCACATCGCTGTCAGCTGCTATCTTCACCATTGTCCCCATTTTAATGCAAGCAATGCTATCTCTACCTTGATGCGCAGCATAGGCCTAGCAACGTGCAAAGACCTTTACTTGTTCCATGTGAAAACAAAACGTAACATGTTGTCGTGACCACTTTTCACGCAATCTCTTAATTTCTTTACAAAAATTACATTTCATCTTAACTTCGATGGGTATGTCAACCAGTATATGTGTCAAATATGCAAATGCATGTATGGCACTTATTTCAAGTGAATAAACGCTTGAAGTCTTATATATACATGTAAATCTATGCATGTTCCATATCCCACATGTAAACGTATGATTAAGTTGATTCCTTGCCTGGTGAAAACGAGAAAACGTTTGGGCTCATGCGTTTGTAACACTCGGAGGTTACTCCATTTGGGTTATGCCATGTACATGTACATTGAAAGCATACCTTCTTGAATTCGTTTATCCAATGTTTCGTCAAAAAACATTTTCTTAAATACTTATTTCTCCAACAAAACCTAAACTTATAGGCATTAGTAAAATGGAAATATCGGAATCATGACATCAAAGATGCCCGCAACTAGTATAGTTGACAGCTGTTTCGAAGAATTCTGTAGGTTTTATCAATCAAGCAAGATCGTTGACTTGACATATCGTATCAGTAATTAACGCTGCAGTTGTAAATTTATCAAATTTAAGACAAAGATAAAAATTTTAAAATGGAAAAACAGCTAAATAATCAAACAGCTTTTTTTAACGCTTTGAAATCGATATCGAATCCTTATCCATTGGTCGAAGTTTAATGTTTAAAAGTTTAAACTTGTTCAGAAATGATGATAATTCTAAAGAGATTCTGCATGAAGCGCGATTTTAAAGAAACAAAGCAATTATTTAATTTAGTCGATAGTCCATAACCTACCGTAGAAATGAAATCTAATATTAGTTTCATCATCAACGAATACAAACTATTTCAAAATATGATAACACGAATATATTTGATAAGGGTAATAGCAAATGTGTATATTGAACAACAACATGTATCATGTTTATTACTTCGAAATACCTATGTGTCTGTTTGACTTTGTTATTGAGTGACTATTCTTTTTATTTCTAGGACTCTGTTCACTATGGTTTACTAAACTATACGGTACGAAAACTTACATTTGCTATCAAGTTGCATGCCAGTTCTCACAATTTGGTAATATCAGAAATGAATATCTGAAACACAAGTGTCCCAAATAATTATTCGTACATGTATGTATCATCGTTATTATCGTAAATACAATGTTCAGTCATAGAAAATATTGTTTGTTGCATGTCACTAGATCTCAAAACGGTAAATCATGCATTCTGCAATTTTGCAAAATTCAGGATGGTGCATAGTTTGCGGTCAATTTCCCAGATGTTTCCTAGTTTTTGTAAAGTTTTACGACATTTGGCAATTAAACAAATTAACCCACATAATGCCGAAAATGATATCCTAGTATTCTAAGTGAACAGTGCATAAACTGCTCAGTCTGCTCATTAGTGGCCAGAAATGATATTTAAAACCGTAGGAAATTTTGTTAAAAAACGATATTTTCGTGAAAGCTTTAGTCGGAGATTTAACCCGGATGTTCTGTTCTCATGCAGAAAATTGTAGAATTAATGCAAATTGTGCGATTTCATAGGTCAAAAACAAGGAAAATGCTTCGCTTTTTCCTACAGAAAAACTTATTCTATCCCACACTATTCCATTCCCATGGCACTCGACATACAAGGAGATACATATACATGTAGTTTCTAAATTTCTGCCATTAATTCTTGCTATAGCTAATTAGACAAGCGGTATGTAGATAGGACATGTTTGAATGGATATGCAAAATATTCAGTGTTCAAAACAGCAAATAGACTATTTCTTTAAATAATCTACAAATATCACAATGGTTTCTAGGCTGATCGGATTGAAGCAGTATTGACGCTGAAAACTGTAAATCGAACCCAAATATATGTGATCAAATAGCTACTTTCAAAGTACTGTAGACTCCAGTTATTGCAAACAATGACGCTTAATTGAGATATGTCCATGGAGTTAACATTTATTTCATTGTAGCCACCATTTATTTCACTGTAGTTAACATTCATTTCATTGTAGTTAACATTTTATGCCATATTATAGCGTCATTCTTTCATTCTTTGCCGATTATTCGGGAATCTCACCCCCCCCCCACACTATCCGAAAGATCGGAAGACTACAGAACATG